>DXKC01008532.1:0-10210 GCA_031170775.1 Cymbopogon citratus
AGGTTAAATTTGGTTCACCGATGAAATTTGAAGGCCAAGTGGATGGGATAAACCTTGATCTCTTTGATTTATGTTGGCAGTGATATAGAGAGTTAGAGACTCATTTGCAATATTTGGTGTGATTGTGATGTATGTGTAATGGTATATGCGATGCACAAATCAAAAACAAGAGCTGAACGATAATCTTATGCGTGTAAGAGATTGAAGGAATGGGGGAGGTGGGGGGGGGGGGGGTGTGATATTTCAGATAATAAATGCTTGCATATAAAAACAGAATATGAGATGCATTTAAAAAATGCTATGCTATTAAATTCACACCAGATGACCAAACAAAAAAAGGAATAAAATATCTTGAGCTCAGTTTTGAAGAGCAGAGGAAAATAGAGTGGATGGAAAATCTGTACTGAACTTAAATGAAAAGCCGAGAAACAATTTTGATGGAAGAACAAATGAAGCAGCAGGTCCAGGTGTTTTGCTTGGCACTGGGAGGGTGTGCCAGCTGGGTAGAGTTCTCAGCAATGGGAGAGTGGCCAGATCAGGATGTCTTGTGTCCCTCCATTATTTTGCCGGTGGATGAATCTCATTTAACAGTTGATATTGCTGGAGGGAGGTGCTGTTTGCTGGGTTCATAACTCAACATTCATGAAATCAGCCAAGATGAGGCTGGGTGCTGAACTCTCCACAGTTAGATGAGAAAATTGATTGAATGCCACCAAAACTCATAATCGTCCCTTATGTGTCATTGGAAATATAGTGTTTCCTTTAGTGCCACCATTTTTATTTTTTTCCTCCCTTCTATGCCATCCGAGCAGTTTCCATGCCCAGGAACATGCGCTGGAGCATTTGGCTGTCCATGAGCGGCACTAGGGCAGGACCAATGTAATTAGCCGTTGACGACTAGTCCAATTTGTAATTGGCTAGTGCCTCATGCTCACGGCGCAGGGCCACACCAACATGAACGAGGACATGTGCACCGTACATTGGCCATTTTACGATAAAGTATTAGATGGCCTTATTTGGTCTGGAACTGGAACTTTTACTGGGATCGACCATTGTTATATGGATTCAGAAGAAGCAATCTAATATCATAATTTTCAAATGAATAAATGATGATGTGTCTATACATCAAAGTTTACAGTAGTCAGATTGCCACATTGGTGCTTCAGTGTTACCAATTTGTGTTCTGTTTGTGCACCTTTTGCTGTAGTCATTATAATTATGTGTGTATTCTCTCCTGCTTTGAAGCTTTGTTGAAACCATTATAAGCATTTGAGCATTCATTTGGTCTGTAGGTCCGTATGGTCTCACATATTTTCATGTTTCAAAATAGATCTGAACAATCTTCAGTAAAGGAGTTGGAGTCTCAAGCCGCCAAGAAAGACGCTGTGCCGAAGGAGGACAAGCATTAGCTGATCTTACACTCTGCTTCATCTAATGCATTGGCAGTGTGAGGTCCAGGATTTTGAATTAGTCCTTGTAAAAAAAATGTTTTGTAGGACCTTTAATCCTGATAGAAATTTTACTGAATAATGGAAGATATCAGAACCTCGAGGTTCTGAAATAGTATTGCAAAATGGGATCTTTGATCTCAATAGATTCCTACCCAATGATGGTTGATATCTGGGCCTTGTTTAGATGCATTTTTTTTAGAATTTTGCTACTGTAGCACTTTCGTTTTTATTTGACAATTATTATCTAATTATAGACTAACTAGACTTAAAAGATTCGTCTCATAATTTACAATAAAACTGTGCAATTAGTTATGTTTTTTATCTACATTTAGTGCTTCATGCATACGTCCGAATATTCGATGTGACGCGGAATCTTATAAAGTTTGGAATTTTGAATGCATCTAAACACGGCCCTAGACAGCCTGTCTACAGTGCTACCATTGTCGGATCCTCATGTCTTCCAGATAAATTCATGCTTGGCAAAAGGTGTCCTATCCTCACTCTACATATTTGACAACCAGGTATACAAGTAATCTGATAATAAACCTTTTTTTTTTCATTTTATTACCTTTCTTTAGTTTGGTTAGTTGTATTCAGTATTTGATGACATAGCATTGATTGCATAGTCTTCCTTTTTTTTTTTGGGTACATTCTACCTCCATGTCTTTTGGTTTTCTCTGCAAACTTCAGGCCATCGCTTCACTCTGTCGAGCTTGGCTTCCAATTAGTTCCTTAGGTAAAGCCGGTTGCAAAGAAGCCTTGCCAAAACAGGCTGCATCAAGTATCCTATTCATCTGTAGAGCGTAATCTCATGAACCATTTTCCTAGCAAGGATTATAGTTCATTATTCTTGTATCTATGATTTCCATGCCCTAGAAACTTTTAGATAAGCATAAATCTTTATCATGTGTCATCATGAAGTGTCTAAGTTCGACCTTATTGAAAGTAACAATTTGCATCTCTATCTCATCTCTATTTAATCTACTTTCAAATGTGGGAGTATTATAATTTGTATTTGTCTTCACCTTCAAATTTTAACGCATAAGCACATGGCATTGACATTTCTTGTTTGTAAAATCAATGCAAGTCATTGCGATTCATTGGTGCTTGTGTTTTGCACACTAGATCCAGATCCAAACTTGATTAGTCATTGTTAACAACGCCGATTCTACGCTAACACGTGTGATCACATCAGGCTTAACGCATTCCACTGACTGTGGGCCCGTAAGCATGTAAAATTCCTATCTCGGACCCACCAGCCAGTGACTCATCCCTAACGCACCGTACCGACTGCGCTCCATCGCTTCCGCCTCCCGCGAACCGCGATGCTTCTCGGCTGCACAGCATATTCCCTCCCCACCACCGCCCGCTCCCCACTCCGCCACCCGCCGCCTCCGATCCCGCCGCTGCCCCGTCTCGTGCTCCAACCTCACCGCCAGTCAGTGTCAGCCGCCCGCATGGACCCCACCGACCAGTCGCCGGAGGAGGTGTACTCCGTGTGGGCCCTCCCGCCGGAGCCCGTCCGCGACCGTTTCCGCCGCATCATGGAGGGCCTCCGCGCCGCTTACGGCGGCCCTGCCTTCCAGCCGCACGCTACCGTCGTCGGTGACTTCCGCGGCCGCCGCTCGGAAGCCGTCGAGGTGCTCCGTGCCGCTGCCGCCGGCGTCCAGCCCTACACTGCCCGTGTCACGGGGGTTGCCCGTGGCACCTTCTTCTACCAGTGCGTCTACCTCCTCCTCGAGCCCACCCCCGAGGTTAAGCATGTCTTCTCTTCGTACTGGTTCCCTAGCTAAGTTTGTGTTGCTGAGGTGCTCCGAGTTCCAAACTTACAGTTGGATTTGAAACCCAGAAGTGATGCAGTGCGCATTGGAATCATTTGGCTTTCTTATATCAAATTCTCTGAACTTTGTCAGGTGGTGGGAGCGAGCGATCACTGCTGTGCCCACTTCGGTTACGAGAGAAAAACTCGTGAGTATTCTAGCTGAATTTTGTTCCTGGATGAAAAATCACATGTTAGTGACTATTGACGGTTGACACTTAATTGTGGCATTTGCAGCATACATGCCGCACGTCAGCCTCTTATATGGAGACCTTACAGATGAGGAGAAGGAGGAGGCAAGGAAGAAGGCAGAGGAGCTCGACAAGGATATCTGTGGGCTAGAGTTTGATATCTCTGAGCTTGTGCTTTATAGAACGGATACCACAGATAAAAGCTTGGAGTCATGGGAATTGGTGGAGGTGTGCCGTCTTGAGAAGAAGTGATTATTTCCTCTCCATGGTGATTCTGCTGTAAGTTAACTCTGGGAGTTTTTAATGCTTTGTAGCGTCTTGTTGACTGCTTTCTAAGCAACTGGTATGTATCACCAGCATAATACTGTCAATGGGAATAAGGAATAATGTGCTGTGCTCTTTGGATTGTAGTAAGGAATAATATACAATCTGTGATGCTGTGTTAGTTTTCCATGAAATATACTTTGGATTATTCAGATTGTGCTGAGTTTGTTTAGTACCTGTTGAAGCAAGCAGTTACTCTAGTAAGATCCTGAAACTGTACTGGTTTCTCCTTGGAGAATACTTTGTCTGATTAATCATGGAAATATACTAGTAATATTTTGCTATATTCCGTTAAGAAACTAAGCTCTCAATCCTTCAACTCATTACAATCATAGTTCGAGATACATAACATTCAGCATATAGAGGTGGTGCATTGCCAATATAGTGCACATTATTGATGATATTTCTATAGTGTGACCAGGCAGTGGTTTATGGTATCTACTCTTCCCTGAACCTTCTTCCTCCCGATCCACCTTCCCTTTGACAGTTGAAATATGTAGCAGCGGCAATGCTGAGGTGATATTGCCGTGCAAAACTTCTGCAGTTAAAGTTGTGGCGCATTTCTGGTGCAAAAACTGTACCCCTGCCAAGTTGACGGAACAGCACAAATACCAGCCTGTGGATTCCAGATCTTGGGTCCGGTCTCTCATAAAATAGTAGCTCTTGGCCTGCAAGAGCATCCTGACATTATCTACTGAAGAGAGTTTAAGGAGCACTGAAGGTGAAGTGTGCAGAAACATCGTCATTTATTGTTTTTAACTCCGTCCTTTTAGGTATAGCTCTCTAGTTTGAGACAACTAATGTCTTCTTTGTTTCCAATATCCATTTGAAAATCTCAGGTAAAATCGAGTAAGAAAAAACTTCATATACTAAAAAAATACTAGAGTATAACTTTAGTATGGCATGAACAAACAGGGGCCTTGTGGATCATATGTATACCAGTTTATTTACACTATTAAATACTTGTTTGCATTCAATATTGATATATCGAGACTCCGGTAATGGGCTAGATTGAAACTGAGTTCTAGCTGATTGCTTCATTAGTTATGGTACTAAGTTAGTGGCTTTCATGATATTACTATGCATGTAAGCGCTAAGCTGGCATATTGCATTCACCTAACAAGGTGGTCTAGCAAGTCTGTGGTTTCTGATTTCATGTATTAATTGCACCCTTATCTGCATCAGTTCAGTGGTAGTCAACCGGTCTGAGAAGCAAGAAGATACTAGGACCTAAGCTCCACAGATGCTGTATTCAGCAGAAACGCAATAGAATGACAGATAACTATATGCATTCATACCAAAGTTGACACTAGTTGTTTCAGGAATATCTGTCACCATCCTACACAATAGTGAACCAATATCATAATGAGGCAAACTAAAAAAGAACCAAATCTAGGAAGAGTGAAACATATTGCACTTTATTTACCAGTGCAAGTACTCCCTTAGTGATGGATGGCTTGGACTTGGGGCGTCCGGGTCAATCAGTACCTTCTCAAGTCGAAGACAAACAAGTTAGCATATAGACATGTTTATATACTGCAAGATTTAAGGCATTTTGTTCTCACTAAATTTGTTCGAACTAATAGTGATAAATCCACTACAAAGTGCATAATACTTTTATGTGTTACATAGCAAAAGAGTTGGCATACATTCTTCCAATCGGGATTATCTTAAATTGCTTGGCTCACCAGGGTGTAGAAAGCCCTCATGTCATTGCCACCGATATCGACTCGTGGTTTACTTACAACCGCAGATGGCTTTAGCTCAGCACTTGCCAGAAGTAGCCTGTTGTTGTATGTTATTCTTAGTGTAATGGTTGGTGTAAAGAGATCCAACACATCCTCTATGACATGAGACATAACCAAAGGATTGGTTGCTGACATATATTGCAGAAAAGTAACGTGTATTGGCTGTTGCTCTTATTAGAACTCTGAACTGTTTCCCTATGGGACTGAGGAAGTTGCAGTCTGAGCATGAAGTATTTATACTGGAGTTGAAGAAGGCTGTCTTATTCAACTTCCAGCATTTGAGATACCATTGTCATGTCATACATCACCCTGATAGCTGAGGTGTGCTTCTTTGCCAAAGCATGATCTATGTGGCGTAGTCAGGTTGCATAGTCTTTTCAATTATACAGAGTATGCTTTAGCACCTTAGTCATATTAACATCGCTGGGGTTTGCTGGAGTGGCAGCTTTAGTGCAGTCAGCTGTAGTGGTGTGAACATTGATGTGAATTTAGTATGTTATGTTTTCCTTGCAAGAGAATATTAGGTTAGACATCTAATTAGTGTTGTTTTGTTTCTCTTTTTATCTAATCTGAAATTTGTGCTGCATACCTTAGTGTTTGTTCTTCCACTAAAGACCATACACTGGCATTGAGTTGCATTTCCACTTTTTGAGAACCCACATGCTGTACAGAAGATCTATGGGACTTATATTATAACTTGTAAACCTGGGATCACAGATAAATTACAGTAGGAATAACAAAACAGGCCCCTTTTGCAAGGCTGTGACTGTGAGGTTTGGTGCACTAACACAATGTATAACTGGAATTTCTTCAACTAATGCTGACGAGGTAGTTCTCATCATGGAAGGGACATGCTCTTCTGTTATTACCAAAGGAATAGCTGAAGCCTTTTTCTTTTGTTCTGTGCAAGTTCTGCAGATCTGAAGTAGTTTCATACTAATTACTGCCTTTTTTGTGCTCTCTTTGTTGCATGAGTGTTATTTCTTCATTTGAGTTCAAAAATTGCAGATGTTGTAAAGTAAGAATTTTTGTGGGGGTGGGGGGCTTGCAGCTGAAGTACTTGAGGCCATGAAGGCCTGGGGTGTCTGGGTACTGGGTAAGAAGGCCGTGAGCCATGGACCATGGTACCTTAACATCATTTACAAGGGAACTTGCTTCTAACGCGGATAGTATCTTGTACTCTTGCTGAAGCAGGGAAATACTCCCTTCAGTCCAAATTGTAAGTTATTATTCCAAGAATCTTGGAGAGTCAAAGCTTCCCAACTTTGACCAAATTTATACGATAAGATAATTATACTTAGGATGTTAACTAAGTATTATTGTGTTCTTCGTTAGTTATATTTTCGTAGTATACCTATTTGATGTTATAAAACTTTGTAATTCTCTCAATAATCTCGGTCAAACTTAAATTGCTTTGACTCTTCAAGATTCTTGGAATGACTTACAATTTGGAATGGAGGGAGTACAATTTTAGAGGCCACCTTAGAAGCAAACTCCAATCTAGTTTTTGGACCCTTTCTTTTGTTCTAGCAAAGTTTCACCAAATATCTGGTAGTTTTTGTCATACTGAATTTGATCCTTGTTCTTTGTTGGGTTTCTTCCGTCACATATGACTTTCTTTTCCAATGTGCTTTTTTAACATGCATTGTGGCATATTATGGAATTGTTGTAACAATTGTTCCCTGGTTTACTTGATTTCTATTTTTCTGTGTATTGTTATGGAATCCAGGAGGCAAACATGCCCACATAGTAATTTTGAGATCTGGTATCTGTTGTTAATTTATTTTTCATGATGCATTAGGTTCACCTAGTGAGCTGCATCTGTAGGGTATGCCTTAGCTGTATGCCAGATTCAAATTTAGTATATGCAAGGTTTTCTGGGCATCCACTCCATGATAACTTGATAAGGATTCTAGTTTGTACCTCCCGCTAGCAAAATAGAATCCAGATGTTCCTTTCTCACATGGGCGGGTAAATGTGAATATATACCTTAGAACCTTTTACTATCTGTTGTCCTATGACACTTTAGTCTTTACTGTGGCTATGATTGAGTCAGTGGGGACAGTATCTGATTTACTTACGAGATTCTGAAACTGAAGGAGTGATGTGATCCGTAGTCCTCGGTGAATACTAAACAAGAAAAAGGAGAAGCATGTCTTGCCTGGAGATAACAAAATGTCAAAAGGCTCGCGGGCGATCAAATACGAGAACATTTTGTACACTCCTTTTATATATCTTTACCGAGTGGACAATATTCGCCTGCCCTTGTGATTCTCTCCTTTGCTTGCAATGTTCATTAGCATGTAATTTTTTATTAATTTTTTCGGGCTCGAAGGCTGGTAGGTTTTCTTGCACATGTTGCTGGTACATCTCATATACCTAGCCTGGCCCGTCTAGATAGCCATTGTCATGATCATGTCACCGGACTTGTAACCTGTCTTGGCTCCATTGATTGATCTTACTGGAGTAATGCCTCTCGTATTGATATCATCCGTATATAAAATATAATCCGCTGTGTTTTTCGCAGCATTTCTTGCGCCTGTGGCTGTCAGGTGTGTGCGATGCTTCTTCATTATTGGCGGGCAAAAAGGCCACAGCGGCATCTATCTCTGCTACATCCGTGATGTGCATCTACAAAGACCCTGCCACCTGATTCTTTCTCGGACGGAGGCCTTCTCCACTCGATCGTGAAAGGCTGAAAGCACGTTAGCTTGTGCTCACGGCCGGTGGCAAAAGGCGCCTCCGTGCGTGCTGCATGACGTCGATGTGAGATTCGATGTTCACATCCCGCCCGGGTCCATGCTGTAGGCGAACGCCGTTGCTTAGCTTTCTGCACCTCTGACTCGGGCTGTTCGGCATGACCGATGTTGTTTTAGTGTGAGAGAAAACATTGTACCGTGGTTGATAAGCCAGGATGATAATAGCTTCTACGCCGGTATTGATTGGTTGTGAGATAAAAACACTATACCATGGCTTATAAATCGGGCTGATAAGCTCATAAGTGACTCAGCAAGCAACATAAATTTCTACATGGAGCGGAGCGGCCTTTTCCACATCGGGTTCAATGACCCAGATAAATTTCTACAAATCCACCCATTGAAAACTACTGTTGTTGATCACTGCTTAACACTACTTGTTGACCTCATGGTTTAGGTGCGCCTCGTTAGGCCAACTAGGCCCGGATGAAAAAGAAGGCGCCCTGCAGGTGACAGTGATGGCTACAAGCTATCATAACCTTAAGAGTGGAAAGAAATTATAAGGGAAATAGTGGATAGCGGAGAGAATTGCATGAACAACAAAAATATGCTTGTTTCAGATGAATAATATAGCTTAAGTTTTCCATTTTTGTTTGGACCTTTTACTTTTGATGAAAATCACCAGCAATGCCTACATTAACCATTCCTTAAGGTGAGAGAGTCTAAGAGAAAGAACCAGATCCAAACTTGGATCACATCATCGGCCCCGTTCGGCTGGTAAGATGCTGGCTGGTAGGCTAATTTTAGGTACTGTGCGGTATAATTGAAATGAGCCTAGATTCTGCCGAAATATGAACAGCCGAACAGGCCATCATCAGAACAAGAACCAGGTCCGACAAGTTTATTTTTTTTAACTCGTGTTTTGTAGTCTATCCAGTTTTATGAGTTTTTTTTATTTGTGAGTCATTGAGAAAAGGTCGTAATTCCTTATGAGCCACTGCAATAGTTTGATGGTCTATGGTGTTCCAATACACTCGTATGAACCTTTTTTCTCTCGTACTATTTCTATTCTTTATTTCCACCTATTTATGATTTCAAGATTCTAGAACTATCTCGGATCAACCAAAGCATGACGCAAACCCGAAAAAAGGTCGGCAAAGTGTTTCTGCGTCCCTGAAACACTCTCCAACAGATAATGCAAACACGCCACCTACTTTGTGTACGAGGCCAGCCGGAACGCAAATTAGCGTCTCCTGCTCTCCAAGACGCAAATCACTAGCGCGGTGGGAGGTTGCATCCGCACTGGAAGCAACATGGCGCTTCGACGGTCGTAGCAGGAGATTTGGGGATGTGTCGTCGAGCTGCGTTGGCTCTTGGAGAAGGCTGCGATTTGGGTAGGTGACCCTCTACTGTGTGCGACGCAAAACATCGAATGAGTGTTGTTTGTGTTTTGCTTGTTGGAGATAGTCTGATATATATGTTCAGAAATAGAAAATGTCCAAGCTGCCCCTGCTCATCTAGCCAAAACAAGCTGTTGCACTTGGTTGGCAATGACAAATTATTAGTAAATCGATTTGTTGCTTAATAATTTCCCCGCTGATTAATGTTAGAAACCATAAAATTATTACTACTCCAATGTTATGGTTTGACTGTTTTCTTTTTGGCAAGGTGGCACGTGATCATGGCGAACATGTGAATTGTGATTACGTGACTTTATTCCACTTACTACAACATTTTTTAATCAAAATAACTACTACCCTCTTCATTCTAAATTAAGTCATTCCAAAAAAATAACCTATTTTATTTGCCTTCGAAAAGATTGTTCAATAATATAAGAATAAAAACCAATCAGTTTTTGAAAATCTCAACCTTTTATATATATATATTTATTTCCGAAAAACCTTGCGGAAGCAGGGGCGCTTGCCAGCCGGCTGGCGCTCCCGGCCCGGCAGGTCCAGCGGTCCACTGTCCGCAGGTGCCT
>DXKC01008535.1:0-10407 GCA_031170775.1 Cymbopogon citratus
CTTCAGCCTCACCGGCACCGCTGCCGTGCGGCAGCCGCTGTCGGTCTGCTCGAACACGCTGCCGACGCTTGCATAGTTATCTCTGCAAGCATGCAGCAGCCACAGGCCACGAATAGACAAGGCGGTGTCCGTAGGCGACGTCCCTGTTGACTTAGTGAACTTCGGTTTGCGTACGTGTGTTTATAGAAGTGAATGTACATATGTATTGGGTGTCTGCGTTGTAATGTGTAATTAAAAAATGTTGAGACGGTGCCCATTAATCTGTCGAAGGTACACCGAACAAACAACGCATGCGGGAGCTAAGCTAATTGCGTCGGTACAAGTAAAACGAACAGAAAAAATAGGTTAATAGTAATATAGCATGATGAAAAAACGAACAGAAAAAATAGGTTAATAGCAATATAGCATGATGAAAAGGGAATTCTGTCTGTCTATCTACCAATACAATCCCGGTAACTATGCTGAGAGAGTTACAACAGCGGGTTGTTGGGACGCGTAGAGTGAGTGGCTGAGTGTACCGACACGGGGACCGGCCCCAGGTAGCAAAATCCTGTCAAAATTCCAACGCACAGTTTCTGAGTGGCACTCAGGAGTCAGAACCTGGCACCTACATAAAGATTGATCTTTCCTTTTCTCTGTTGTGTTCTCCTTTTGTTGCATGTCATTTTCTTATTCTCTTCTATGAAGCCCATGAACATCTCTGACAGTTCATCCTCTTGACTACTTTCCTTTCATGGCCGATGGACTTCATTTGCTACTAGCCTTAACAATGAGTTAGAGCGCAATAAGAGTCTCCCTGATGGTGGTCATAACTCATAGCTAGCGTCATCTCACTTTAGTCTTTACTATCAAAACATAATTTGATTTTCCTCTAACTTTAAAACTCTTACCTTCTTTCAACTCTCAATTATTTTCAAACCGGATTCATCTTTTTTCAGTTCAAAATTTCAAAAAAAAAAAAGTCTGACAACGTTTCAAAACCACAACAATTATTCAAGATTAGAGCTTGTGAAGATATCTTTAGAAGCTTCTAAAATTAGATTTAGCTCTAGAAAAATAGGAAAATATCCAAGAAAAATTTGAAATTTTCTAAAACATTCAAATTGATGTTTACATGCATCTTAAAACTTTCTGCGATAAATGTACAAAACACAACCGACATGAATGCATCGACCAGCTTCAAGCAGTAAAACATTTCTCAGTGCACTCGTGATGGTTGCATCTAATATTTTTGTTGTGCAAAGTTTTAAAAAGCTTTTACGCATTGATTATAATGTTTTGGGATTTTTTCTTTCATTTTTCTAGATTTAAATATAATTTTGGATGCTTCTAGTTCTAGAAATGTTTTAACGAGCTTTAAATATTTTTATCATTGTTTATTTAAAACTTATCAAGTAATTGAAAAGATAGCGAATTGATTTAAATGGTTTTGAGAGTAAAGAGGCAAGATGCTTGCATTTAAAATGGGAATCAAACCAGATGATATAGATATATTAATTAAAAAGATAAAAGAGATTTGTTTTCTTACAAAATGAAGAATGGGCCAGGATTCATAACTTGCCAAATATGTGCCATCAAACACATTATGCACAGATAATTCACACTCATAACATCACATGTGTTCATGTGCTCTATTAAATCCTGGGGACCTTAATCCACAATCTAGGAAGAGAATCAGTCACTGACTGAACAATCTAGTGATCACCTTGCAGGTGTAGCCTGGTGGGGGATGCAAAGGCTCTGAACTCTGGAGGAAAGAATCAGATCCAACAAACCAAAATGAAAAAAATAAAGTTCCAGAAAACGAAAAAGAAGATAAAAAAAATTATGTGCCAAACGCGTGTACAGATCCTCACTATCCTCAGTGGAACCAATCAAATGCCCAACAAACATGGCATGTGCTTTTGAAACATGATAAGAACCAATTTGAGATAAGAAACCAGATGCACATTCATAAGCTACACATTTGGTTTCAGACCACCTGAAACCACAGAATTACAGACCAAATTGTCAGCCTAGACTCACTCACCTCCGAAACTCACCTCAAAATAAAACACCAGAAAGAAAAGATGCAATGATACCCAGTTTAAATCAAGACTTGATGTTCAACACCAATGACTGTCAAGGAAATACTATTGCTGACAGGCTTGAATTAAAGGGAGGATCCTATCCCAATCTGCAAAAGGATTGACCCCAAACAGCTTTGCAAATCGCCAAAACTGAAGCAGAACTAAAACATCACACATAAGCATTCCTTCAACAAAATGTAAGGCTCAAATTTTAAGGCAGTGGATCAGTGTACTAACCTGCCTAGTTAGATATGTTCATGAGTTGATTTTGTTTGGAACAGTTGCAGTAACATACAAGCAAGGCTATCTCCATTATTCAAGACTCCAAAAACAGAATATGGAATTTACCTATATCATTTTAGAATCAATCAACTACACAAACATGGCAAGTAAACAAACATTTCAACTACACTCTGAAATCTGTAAAATTACAGGAATGGATTTTAATCTTATGCTGTGGCAGCTAATATCATACTGGATGACGATTCCTAAATGAAGCCCTTGAGTCCACAATCCAAAAAAAAAACCCTCCATGAATTTCAAGTGTTATACCCACGTTCCAAGAAGGCAAGAAGCACAGGATCCTCAAGACTACTATTATTACCCTTGCAAGCTGGTGATGAAGAAAATTACTTTGTTACTTCTACTGCTGCAATGGATTAAGGAGCTGAACAGAACTTATCCTTGGTGATTGGCATAATATAGCTTACAAAGCCTTCCTAACTATTCTCCCTTGGCAAAAGAAGCAAGAAAGAAAGCTGTCCAACTTGAATCACCCATAAAAACATGAAGCATGCCCAGAATATGAAGGAATGACGTGTAATCATGTATACCAATCAGCTTATGTCGAACAAAACACGGATGAGACAAAATGGGAGCACACTAACTTAAAACAGTTTGCATTATGGACTACCAAGTACCAACACACCTGCCGTTACACAACTCTTGGCAAGATAAACAAAACACGGACAAGACAAAATAGGAGCACACTAACTTAAAACAGTTTGCACTATGGACTACCAAGTACCAACACACTTGCCGTTACACAACTCTTGGCAAGATAGCAAGTAACGGCCCATGCTGATTGGCCAAGATTCCAATGAAGGTAAACACTCAAACAAGTGGCACAAGCACAAGTGCACTCAGTTGTGAATGGATATAATATTTTCTCTGGTTTACAGTCAATTCATCAACAAATATTCAAACAAGTGGCAGTAATTCTCATGGAACATATTCAACCTTGTGGGCAATGATATATCTGGTGTCTTAAATCTTAACAGAGAGCTTCTACTTCACATGCAAATTAGACAATTGCATCAACTATCACGCATTCCATTCGATGACCCAACAATTCATTGTGAAAGGCACTGTATAATGAGAATACAATCACTGAATCACCACTGCAGTACCACTAGGGTTGAGATGAGCACTGTTGGGGGGGCAACATTTGATCAGTGCATGATACTGATGCATTCCTCTATGTTCTTGCTTCAAACTAAACACAGATGTTTAATATTTCCAGTCAAGCAGCAAAGAAAAAGAATGGGCCGATTGGATTCCATAACAGAAGCTACCTGAATTCAATGAGTTGCATGAAGAGATACGGCATTTGCCATTCATCCATTGCTCAAGAACAAAAGGATTGCAGATAGAGAGCTCATTTTTTTTTTCATTCGAAATCCGGTTTGAGTTATGTCCCTCTCTTTTGTTCCAGACAGACTAAACTAGTTGAAGCGACTTACCCAGGAAAACAGAAAGATGCCTAAAGTAACTGGTATGGAAAGAGTTAGGAGAAAGGATTTACACAGCAGGGCGCACGTCCTCCGCATGCTGCCGGTTGAAATCCAACTAAAATCCCCTCTATCGAATTCTGCATCAGAACCAGCAGCATTCGCCAGATATCCAGTGCCATCATCTTATTTATTTCACGGCAACATGGTTGGCCCCTTTCTCCTCCTGGTGGTTGCTGTCCACGCCGTCCTTCTGGACCATCTCCCAGAAGAAATCCGTGAGGACAGTCTCGTATCCTGGCATCTTGGCGTAGCCCGGGAAGTAGTTGATGTCAATGACGAGATAGCGGTCGCCGGCGCGGACGTCCCGGATCATGTCGAAGTTGAAGAGCTGCAGGCCGAGCGCGCGGCGGAGGCCGGCCGCGATCTGGTTGATGAAGGCGGCGGGCGGCATGACGGCGTTCTCGAGGCTCTTCTCGCCGTAGTACTCCTCCGCCGTGCGCTCAGTGGGGAGGTTGGAGACCTGGGAGAAGGAGACGGATCCCTGGGCGGACGCGTCGTCCTCGGGGGACACGTCGGGCAGGCTGCGGCGCTTGACGCAAGTGACGTGGGCGCCGACGACGTAGACCTTGAAGATGACGCCGCCGTGGTTGACGAACTCCTGGAGCACGAGCGGGGGGCGGAGCTTGGCGAGTCCCTCGTGGTGGTAGACGAGCGACATCTTGTGGGACTTGGCGGTGCCGTCGGCGACGAGGGGCTTGGCGATGAGCGGGAAGCGGAGCGCGGCGAGGAGGCCCGAGTCTGCGAGCGCGGCGGCGTCGTAGACGACGACCTGGCTGGGGATGCCGAAGGTGCCGTCCTGGTCGTCGGCGGCGTGGTCGAGCTCGGAGACGACCTGGAGCATGGAGATGCGGTTGTGGAGGCGGTCGATGGCGTGGGGCGGGTCGACGACGGGGACGGCCGGGTGACGGGCGGCGAAGGCCACGAGCTGGGTGCGCCAGTCGTCCCCGTAGAGCTTGTGGATGAGGAGGTGGAAGGGGCCCTGCTCCGCCAGCGGCCGCGACGCATCCACGGGGACGAGGTCCATGCCCCGCGCCGCCGCCTGCGCCACCAGCGACGGCTGGATGAAGCTCTGCTGCTTCTTGGGCGCGAGCGCGTAACCGATGGCGTAGCGCTCGCGCGGGGGGTGGGGGTGGGGCTGGGGCTGGGTGACGGCGACGCCGGAGGAGGGCTCGGCGGCGGCGTCGGAGGCCATTGGGAGGGATCGATGGATGGAGATTGAAATTTGATGGGAAATTAGGTGGTGATGGATAAATGATGAAGGGAGGATTATATAAAGCGAGAAACGCCAAAGGTGCGACACGGATGTGATGCCTTGTCTTTTATAAGCAAATCCTCTTTTCGGCTTTCGCACTGCGGCACCCTGTGGACCGGGTTCACAGGATTCTCAGTCCGAATGTCCGATCCAGTGAAGCAGTGAACAATACTCTACGAACAGATTAATCACAGGATCTTAGGAAGTGGGATTTGATGATTGCAAAATTACAAAAACCGTTAGAAATCGTACGTGAGCATAAGAACACATAGGACAGTAGTTGAGAGATGACATACGATTCATATTATTTGTGAATGATTTCACTATGCTGGTCTAATGAGAGGTGATTTCAGCTGAATGATAACTAGCAAAACAACTAGAAATCAGCTGTGATCAGCTGGAACCTGACCAGCCGAACACAGCCTATATGTACACGTACGTGAAGATCTTCCTTTCAACTAGTGGCGGACCTAATATTTTATCCAAGAATATGGCACATGGAAAAATTTACATGTAATTCAACAAACTCCATTTAACAATTTGGTAAAATAAATAAGAAATATGCTCCGCAATTCGGTATATGGGTACTAACAAATATAATAAATTGTAAATGGATTGGTATGAGTGGATAATGTTAGGCCACTATTGCATTTTCTCGGACAATCTACCAACTGCCAATCTATCCTTACATAGTGAAAGTAAAAGAGCATTGGTAGAGGCGCATCAATGTGGAGATACATATTTGATGAGTATATGGTTGCAGCTATGTTGCACAAATTAGATAGATATTAGGAGGAGAAAAACAATGTTATTGCTACAATTGTAATCCTAAGTTCAAGATGAGGTACATTAAATAGTGTTTTGCATAGATTTTTGACCCAGCTGGGTGTCTATGCAATGGGACTGTGGTATTAATTCATATACTTATGTAAGTATATATAACTTGTTCTCTTTGTTCAACTGTCTGGTTGCATGCTAATATTATTATCTATCTTTAGGTTGGACATGATGACGATGATGTCGAGTCTACTGAATTCCAAAAATGCGTGGTGGCAAGTAATTACTATATAGTCAGGCTTATTTGTGCATTCTTTTTTTACTGCTTATTATCTTGCTAACATAGTGTTGTTGTACTGTTATGGACCTATAGGAAAAGGAGTAAGCACTGAACAAGGGACATCTTTTGCCATGGAGAAGTCTTAACTTTTTTTTGAGCATTATGGAGAAGTCTTAACTGACCATGCCTTTTGTGTGTGTTTGTATGACAATATAGAACGATCAACGATGGACTTGAATAATGTGCCATTTCGCTATATATGTTAACTGATGTTGTTATGTTTAACACATCCTTTGGATCTAGCTGATGTCATACTTTGCAATTTACGTGGATGAATATGTGGTGGAGTCATGGACGATGTACCTATTTGTACTCCATTGCATGTGTATGCATATGCTGCTTTTTGCTAGCATGTATGATGGATAAATATGTGCTTTATGACTCTCTAAAATGTAAGGTACTCTCTCTATTTTAAATTCTAAGACGTTTGACTTTTTTACCCCAAGTTTATCACTCATCTTATTCAAAAAAATTATACACAAATTGTTAAAATTTAAGTTATTTTTGAAGAACTTTTAAAGCAAACCTCAACAACAAAATGTATTATTTTACATAAATTTTGAAATAAGACGAGTGATCAAATTAATGACAATAAAATCAAATAGTGGAGTTAGTACTTTCATTTCATTTATATATTCCTTTGTTTCTGTCTCACTGACTAAACTAACTCGCGTTGATATCGTTGGTGTGGTGTCTCGTGGCTCGTTGCATGGGAATATCGCGGGTGCCACACTGCCACGGCCGTCCAGATGGTGATGAAGCTACCAAAGGGCCGCCACGCGGCAAGTGATACAGCGCCACGTGCTATACGCCCGGCCCAGCCAGCCTGGCCTTCCCGCCAGGGCCCATGGAATCTCCAACCTCCCCTATCATCAGAATCATGACAGAGTCACACAGGCCAATCAAAGAATCATTTGCAGTCACCGCTCACTGCAAGAGAATCAGATTCTCTAGCCTGGGAAAAGCGGCCGCATCTGGTGAAGGCATGACTGTTGCCATCACTATCCTCGTGATACCGTGTGAAAAAAAAATATTATGTTGTACTAGTACAGCTATGTTTTTTCTTATCAAGGTAATGGAGCATTAGCAAAACAAAAATATTCTGATGACTTGTACGTGCGGCTGTGAATTGAGTGGGGATGAGCTAAAAGTGGCGTACACTGATCCTTATGTTGTTCTTGAAAATGATACTTTTGATAGTGTTGTCCTCGGCCAAAAAAATTCTAAAATTTAGTCAAAAATAGCAAAAGTTAGTATCAATTGGAGCAAGAATTGCATTGTCTGTTCTTCCTTCCATTGACACAGATTGCTTTGGATCAACTTGAACAAATGGAGCAAATGATCAGTCAAAGTAACCTAGATGATACTCAGAATGATCTTGTGACATATAGCTGGGGAACATCGAAATATAGTAGCAAAAAAGCATTCCAGCTAATGTCTGGAACCACTGAAGCCTCTCCTCTTTTTGAATGGCTCTGGGCAGCTTCTAACCCTGGCACCCAAAAATTCTTCTTCTGGTTACTCCTGAGAGATAGGTTAAATATCAGGAATCTGTTGAAAAGAAAGAACTTTCAACTGCCAGACTACTGTTGTGTCCTCTGCACCAATGGTATTGAAGAATCCTCTTTTCATCTATTCTTTCTTTGCAGATTCAGTGAGAGTTGTTGGAACCATATTGGTATCACCTGGGACACTGATCTACAACCTTTAGATATGATGATCAAAGCAAGAAATGATTTTGGAAGAATTATCTTCAGAGAAGTCGTTATTGCAGCTTGCTGGGCAATTTGGCTAATTCGCAACAGTATTGTCTTTGATAATGGAAATGCCAACCTGATAGCTTGGAAGACGATATTCAGCAATGCTCTTGACCTTGTGTTTGCAAAGGCCATGCCATTGAAGAAGCTAGCAATTAATGACTGGAGATATAGCATTACAAACTCTTAATGGTTGTTTTTCTTTGGGCCTAGTTGCCTTGTATTCTTTTCTTTTGCTCTTTTACCCTGTGTAATTCTTTGTAAATAAGTCATTCTTTCATTTAATGAAAAAAAAGGCCGGGGGCTCCCCGACCGGTTCGGTCAAAAAAGTTAGTATCAATAATATTTATGATTTTAATAATACTATTTAGTACTATAATCCCTCCATTTTAAATTATATTTCGTTTGACTTTTTCAACTAAGTTTAAGCACTCGTCTTATTCAAAAGTTTTATTGTGCAAATGTAGTATAATAGCAAAAAAGTTGAAAAAGTTTAATGAATTATAATTTGGAACGGATATAGTAATAGCTTTGGGCAAATGTAGTAAACATTCCGAGTCGATGTAGTATTAGAATTTTTAGTATTTTTTTTGGATGACAGAGAGTACGCAGATGATGATAGCGACGATAGAACCTGCAAGTTGTTGACCTGCTGCAGGTACGGGCAGGCCTGGGAAACGGGGGCCTTGTTCTCTTGTTAGAAAGTTAGAAAGCGGAATTCATGTAATATTTTGTTTGTATTCAGTAATTATTGTTTAATTATAGATTAATTAGGCTTAAAAGATTTATCTCTCAAATTAGAGACAAACTGTGTAATTAGTTATTTTTTTATTTACATTTAATACTCTACGTATATGGTCAAAGATTGATGTGATGTTGATGTAATAGAGACAGTGGGAAAATTTAAAATTTTGAGGGGAAGAGAACAAGGCCGGGAATCAAATCTTGAACAAGTTGTTGTAAAAAAAAAAAGAATTTTGAACAAGTTGGTCGATGAAGGCCGGATTCTTCGTCTTTGGCGGCTGCCCTACGCCCCTGCCAGTGCTTTCCAATCTGTTGCTTCATTCTGATGCTGCTATTCTAGCGACTTGCATGTATAGACGACCACTAGTAGTTGATGATGCCTTTTATTTCTAGTGATGGACTCATAGACTGCATATATTCCTCCTTTGCAATTTAGTTGTACATCTAGTGGGCATATGTAGTTTTAGTTTATAATAATAATGCAGGTCAATTTGATTTTATCCTTCGATCACATATATATGCTGCGTGAGTTACTTTATGTCCCTAGGAAGAAAAGACGCCTTCTTCTTTCGACTATGGTTTTCCACTTCTCATAGATTAGATTTGGAAAGGACACGCTTCTGTTCACCAAAAAAAAGGAAAAAAAAAACAGAAAGGACACGCTTCTTCATATATACGGGCCATGTTGAACGGAACAGAGTTGAGGATACAAGCCCATGGGCTCTCCTCATTTATGAACCATGAATAGTACGTGGATTTCTTTTTTTTTAAAGAATATAATAATGGAATTCCAAGTGGAGGTTCCTTCAGCTCAAAAAAAAAAAAGTGGAGATTCCTTGGGCCTGTTTGAACGTGAAAAAAATCCTTGTTCCTGTATTTTTTTCTACTGCCAAATTGAATTGATTCATATGAAATTCATGCACAATTTATATGTGTTCGAAATATGTGTACTGTGTCATTTTCAAAAAAAAATCTCTAACTACTACTGTACATTATCATTCACTAAATAATAATTATTATCTCATGAACACTTTTGAATATAAATTTGTTGATATAAATATATCATTTTTTGTTTATTGCTTATTGATTATGGATCAAAGTTTATAAAATTTGATTTTTCTCTAGTAATTTATTAAGGAATCACACCTATATCATTCAGGAACCGAGCGAGCAGCTGCTCCCAGAACACTGGCGCAGGAAAACAAATTAACACGGGAGCCATTCACCACACTACACTGCAGGTGAGGACTGCCGCCTGATAAGAGTGAATGGCTCCCCTGCTCAGTAGTTCTGCCCGCACCCTCCAGGGTAGATGCACACAATCTGTTAGCTACTCCCTCCGTTCTAAATTATAAGTCATTCTAAGAATCTTAAAGAGTCGAAGCTTTTTAAGTTTAATTAAAATTTTAGAGAAAACTTATAATAATTTGTGATATTAAATATATATACGATGAAAATATAAGTAGCGAAGAATCTAATGTTACTTAATTGATATCACAAATGCTATTGTCCTATCATATAAATTTGGTCACTCTCCAAAATTCTTGAAATGACTTACAATTTGAAATGGATGGAGAAGGAGGAAGAAGCAGAGAAGGCCAAGGAAGTGAGAACACGCAAGAATGCAAGATAAGATAGTGAGGACAGGTTTCAGTAGGAGGTTTGAGTTTACAAT
>DXKC01008545.1:0-12299 GCA_031170775.1 Cymbopogon citratus
TTTTTTTTTTTGTACAACAGTGTAGCTGTATTAATGCTCATCAGTCATCACCGATTTCTTCTCCTCACCTTGTAGCCTAGCCAGCGGCTACTCTGTTGCCACACCACCCACCACTTCCTCTCTTCATCTCCCTTCTCTTTCTCCGCCACTGCTTGCTTTTTTGCTCTACCCACCTCATAAATTCCCCACTCTTTCCTCCGTTTCTATCCCCCATTCTTCTCCCAAGGCTGCCGCATATGCTGCTGCTGGTGTTCTGCTACTCCTTTTGTCAATCTCTGCTGCCGTAAGTTACATGGCTGATTGGCTGACACTCTCTTTTATTTTTCTTCCGTGTTCGTCTTTTATGCGATTCTTGAACTTAATTACAGAGCTGTCAGGACTACAGAAATTGGGATGTTCCATGCCGGGTTTTTTTTAATATTCCAGGCTCATGCCGTTGAACATTTACTTCTTCCTCTTTTGGTAGTGATTGTTCGACATTTCTGGCTTGTACGCAGCTGTGCAAAGATCTTACACTACAGTGAGCTGTATATAGTATCTTTTTGCTCGAGGGGCTCCGCCTACAGTGCCCTTTTCCGTTTGTCCAAATCTTGGCAGAACTATACGCAAAATATTTGTTGGTGCAGCAATATCATCCTTTTGCTTTTGTGTAGCATTCATGTTCATGAGTATCATGACTTATACATCATTTTCTTGGAGTTCATATAGTTCATAGCTACGAGAGTTATGCTTATTAAGATGTTGACTAAGTATGTTGCATAACAGAAAGCTTCATGTGTTCAATATGCACATGCTCTACACTTCCTGTCTCAATAACTGGTTTGCATAAGTTCTCTCAGGGCTTTGTCCGGTCATTATTGACTAGCTTGGCATTTTGTTTTATTTTAGGTTGGCATTAGACGGATTCCAGTCAACTCCATCCATTTTGATGGTTAAACAATCAAAGATAGTGTTCTGAACTTCTGATATTCAACCAAAACAAGTGCCGGTGCTGCGATTGACTGCTCAAGTTCCTCGGATTCTTTAAATTCTGAGTTCATCCTCAGCTCGGGGCTCTTGGTTCATGCCCTTAGACGATTCATTATACAGTGGTGGATTTTTTTTTTATGGATCATGTTGCCTCGTGATGTTGTGGTCTGATCAAAGCTGCTTTCACATCTGATTCATGGGCTGTTCAGCTTCCAAGTGTTGTTCACAACTGAAGTGCTCTTTGTGCTCAAATGGGTGCCTTGGGCAGGCATCTGGCTCCCCAAGAGAATCGAGCGGAAAGTCAAGTCGAGGAAGGAAGGCAGATTCTAGTGGTTCAGATGATTCTTCTGATGACCTCAGGGAAGATGATGATGCTTTTAACCATATGAATGCTACAAGGGAATCAACTGTAGGCATCAGCCGATTATCGAGGGTCTCATCACAGTTTCTTCCTCCTGATGGATCACGCAAGATTCAGGTCCCTTTGGGTAACTATGAGCTGAGATACTCCTTCCTGTCTCAAAGAGGTTACTACCCAGAATCACTGGACAAGGCAAATCAAGATAGCTACTGCATACATACCCCATTTGGACCAAGTCCTGATGACCACTTCTTTGGTGTGTTCGATGGCCATGGGGAATATGGAGCTCAGTGCTCACAATTTGTGAAGCGAAGATTATGTGAGAACCTGCTCAGAGATAAGCGGTTTCGTACAGATGCTGTGCTGGCTCTTCATTCTGCTTTTGTGGCAACGAACTCACAGCTGCATGCTGACAATTTGGATGACTCCATGAGTGGTACTACTGCAGTCACTATATTGGTCAGGGGTAAAACTATATATGTTGCGAATACCGGTGATTCACGTGCCGTTATTGCTGAAAAACGAGGGGATGATATTGTCGCTGTTGACCTCTCCATCGATCAAACCCCGTACCGATTTGATGAGCTTGAAAGGGTCAAGGAATGTGGTGCTAGGGTACTAACGTTGGACCAAATAGAGGGCCTAAAGAACCCAGATTTGCAGTGTTGGGGTACTGAAGAAAGTGATGATGGCGATCCTCCAAGGTTATGGGTGCAAAATGGCATGTACCCAGGAACTGCTTTTACACGTAGCATTGGAGATTCTGTTGCTGAGTCAATTGGTGTCATTGCAGATCCTGAGATTTTTGTCCTGGATCTCAATTCCAACAATCCATTTTTTGTTCTTGCTAGCGATGGCGTTTTTGAGTTCCTTTCGAGTCAAACAGTTGTTGACATGGTATGTGATATCCATCAGCTTAACAATATCATCGTTTGCATAATTCTCAATTTGGATGAATAGGCATGCTCTATATCCAAGTGTTTCGCTGCAGTCACCTAGCATAAAGATACATTGGATATGAAATCCTTCCTATTCAATTAGAAATTAGAATAGTTTGTAGCATGAAGTTGGCACTCAGCATCAAGGAAATGTCTTGATGCCAACTCAAAGAAAATTAAAATACTCCCAGTGATATGAGAGACCCCCCCCCCAAAAAAAAAAAGGACTGCTTTGTTTTCCTATGCAATTGTCAGTGTCCCACATTTTAGGAGTCTCAGTAAAGTATATTGTTATTGTTTGAAAGTAAAGAATCAAATCTTTTCACCCTAAAGAAATCAATAATGAAGTGTTAAATTACATAAGGACTAAAGTGAATTTGCAGACTAATGGGTTAACTCAGGATTCAATTCTAACGAGTGTTGAGTCAGTATCATGTGAGGTTTCTACTCTAATATGGTGAATTTGCAGATTTCTAAATACAAGGATCCTCGAGATGCATGTGCAGAAATTGTTGCCGAGTCCTATCGTCTTTGGCTACAGTATGAAACTCGTACAGATGACATTACAATCATAGTCGTTCATATTAATGGGTTGACTGATGTATGGAATTATTATTTTTTGTTTCTTTTGGATTGCTTCCATATCAATTGTTTCATCAAATTCCCTGAAGAAACCTCACATGTCTACTCTCATTGTCTTACTTGAAGGAATCTATCCAGACTGTTACGAAGGTGACTTTACAACCTTCACAGCAAGTAGTGGGACTGGCAGGCTCTGAATCACCACTAATAGTAAGTTCCAATACCAATAATCAGCGCTTGAGGCATGATTTATCACGAGCACGATTGAGGGCTCTTGAAAGTTCTCTAGAGAATGGTCAATTATGGGTCCCTCCATCTCCATCGCATCGGAAGACATGGGAAGAGCAAGTAAGGTCTACCAATTTTGTCACTATTGAACTTTCTCTTTACTTCAGAGGTTTCTTGATGCCTTATAACCGAAAAAACTCAACCACTTGATATGAAGGCGCATATTGAGCGGGTACTACATGATCATTTCCTATTTAGGAAGCTTACTGACTCACAATGTCATGTTCTACTTGATTGTATGCAACGAGTTGAGGTGAAACCTGGGGATATAGTAGTACAACAGGTTATCTCCTTTCTATGTTTGTGAGCTCAAATGTGATTGCTTTTTTAGGTTGCTTATAATTTAATAAATTTTAAATGAGGATATTGTATGATGCAGGGCGGCGATGGTGACTGCTTCTATGTAGTTGGTAGTGGTGAGTATGAAGTTCTGGCTATTCAGGTATATATTTCAAATCAAATATATGAGACATGTACATATGATTTCGGATTGAGTTTTCATGCTATTAAAACTCAGCTGTTAGGAATTAGAGACCAATAGGATGAACCACGAGTTCTTGTGAAGAAGGATCTTATCTAAGATAAGCAGCACTAAAAGAGGAGCAACTTTATGGTTGAAATGAATTTATTAACTTTCTCATGTATCCCCACTTCAAAGAGTCAAGTAGTATTGAAGTTATATAAATTTTTTTGTCTACAGTTGATGTGCAAAATGCGCTCAAAGGGAAAACACCAGAGCTTTGGTTACTGCTTTACATTGAATGCATTTTGAACTTATTCTGATCATGTGTTTTAACAAAGCCATGTAGTTCATAAAATCCATCTTTTTCCTGATCTTTATTGCGCATTGTCAGAGACTAAGCTGATTTGCATGGAACAGGAAGAAAATGGAAAGGAAATAACCAAGGTTCTGCATCGGTATACAGCTGACAAGTTATCTTCCTTTGGGGAGCTAGCACTGATGTGAGATTTATATTTGTTACGCTTGTTCATTGCTGTTTATCTTATTTTCAAAAAACAAGTACACAGTACAAATCAGGCGTTTGCATTATTTCCTCGTATAAACTTATGAGGGAATCATCATCCATGCTTTCTTCATTCACCCTACCAAAAATAAAAAAATTGATATTCCACAAAAAAACAAAAAAACAAAAAAAAAAAACGCCCCTGTGGATAAGACCTTCCCTGAGTCATTGATGGAAAGGTAGAAATTCCTCATCCACAGGGTCGAGAAAAGGCTACGAACCCCGGCTATCCAGGAAATGCCTCTAATGGCAAGGATGCGCCGACAGGCACATATCATGCTGCAACCGTCAGTGGACCGTGCATTTCAATGAAATAGCACTTGGTGAGTACATGGAGTTAAAACTCCTGACCTGTAGCTTGCACTCATGCTTCGCTACTGCTGCGGTATATGCAAGTTCTTAGAAATGGAAATTCATAAACTGACCACTCAAATTCTTTTGAAGAGGCCACTAGCATTTGTAGAAATTTGGGAAATTATTTATTTGTGTTCCTCTGGAGTTCACAACATTAACTTATAGTATCTAAATATTGCAAGCTACCATCATAGAAGATCTTATTTGACTCTGATACTATTGACAAACATCTAGCATTCTAACTCATGTAAATTAGTAATGAGAGCATACTATTGTTTCTCTAGAATCTGAGTTCTGAAATCTATCATGCCATGACTTGATATAATGGAATAAATTGATTACATTCAGATGGATAAACATGCCACCCACTGTTTGATTCATTTAATCATCATTTACTCTTGGCATAGCAGGCACAATAAGCCACTTCAGGCTTCAGTTCGTGCTGTGACCAGTGGAACATTATGGGCTCTAAAGCGGGAGGACTTCCGGGGTATTTTGATGTCAGAATTTTCAAACATACCATCATTGAAGTTGCTCCGATCTGTAGAACTGTTTACAAGATTTACAGTGCTTCAACTAAGTCAACTTGCTGAGTCGCTTGTTGAAGTATCTTTTGCAGATGGGCAAAAAATAGTAGATAAGGTACTTGGAGTTGGAAAACAGCTGCTTGATATCTCCTTTTCATATGCACTTTTTTGTTATCAGCCTGCTAATAACAAGTTTTCACACATCTACCATTTTTTCAGAATGATGACGTCTCTTCGTTATATGTCATTCAAAGAGGTCGTGTGAGACTTATATTGGCTACTGGTCAAATGACTTCAGATACCTGGGACCTCATCAGTGCTCAAACAAAGCAGGCACAAATTTGTCGGGAAAATGGTAATTATGTGGTTGAGATAGATGAGGGAGGGCACTTCGGAGAGTGGTCTCTTATTAGTGAGACTATTGCTTTCACTGCTATTGCTATTGGTGATGTTACCTGTTCTACTATCACGAAGGAGAAATTTGATTCAATTGTTGGACCTTTGCCTAAACTTCCACAAGCTGATTCCATGTAATGTGCCTTAAACATCTTTTTTTGTGTGTTTTGGTAACCATCAGATGCTTGTCATCAAACTTATCTTGGTTGGCTTATTTTCAGGATTAAAGAATCTCTGGTAACCGAGGAGAATGTTGCAGATGGTGATTTTCCTTTTAGGAGGGTGAAGCTCTCTGATTTGGTAGGGGGTTAGTACTTAGTACCCCTTTCTTCTCTCTAGCATGCTTTGGGAGATATTATTGGGATTCTTTTATATTGATACTCAGTTGTATATATGTTTCTCAGGAATGGAAAATGTGCATATATGCTGCTGATTGCAGTGAGATTGGTCTCGTCCAAGTTAGGGGCTCTGGTATGTTAATCGATTCTGCATGATTATAGTTCAGATAATTAGTTTCCCTCATAGACACATCTATTTTTTAATTAATCATGTTTGATTTTTTCCTGTTTTAACCATGTACCAGACAAGATCAGAAGTTTAAAAAGGTTTTACATCAAGAGAGTACAAGATCTCCATAAGGAAGTACAAGCCTTTGAGGAAAAGGACCTTATGAAAAGCTTGAGCAAATCAACTTGTGTGCCAGAAGTTCTGTCTACTTGTGCTGATCAGTCATACCTTGGAATATTGCTGAATTGTTGCCGTTGTTGCTCACTGGCTTCAATACTTCATACACCACTAAATGAATCATCTGCAAAATTCTTTGCAGCCTCAGTTGTGGCTGCTCTAGAAGAACTTCATCAGGTGATTATTGTTTTGCTTTTCTTTATTGAGTAATTGGCACATGAAACATTATATATATATTTGGATTCTTTATTGAGTTATTCCATAATGTGTTACAGATATTTCCCTTGACATGCATGTTGATATGTATTTATGCATTTTCAGAAGTCCATTATTTATAGAGGTGTTTCGGCAGACATTCTTATGCTCGATAGATCAGGACATCTGCAGCTGGTAGATTTTAGGTTTGCAAAGAAGTTGGAAGGTCAAAGGACCTACACAATATGTGGGATTGCCGACTCTCTGGCACCAGAGATTGTTCTTGGTAGGGGCCATGGATTTGCTGCTGACTGGTAAGGGGTTATTGAGCCCTTTCGTTTATAAGCATTCCATATCACGGTATCACTTCGGTCAAAAAAATATCACGGTATCACTTATCTTAGTTCTTATTAAAAACAAAGTTATGGTTACCACTAATCTTTCTAATGTTTTTTTAAGTAAATGATCTTTCTAATGTGGCTCTAGGAATTTTAAAGCAGCGTGCAGTATTTCCTACCAGTTTTGTATGCAAACGATGAAAATGCATTTTTCCTTGTGACCTCTGTATATGGAACAATACTACTGTTTATGCTATGCATAGCATTTTACAGACGCGCAAACATGCAAACTGAATATTGCCATTTCTTTTACATGTTACATGTCCATATTTCATCTACCTGGCATTCTCAGAACAGACTTAAAACATGCAAACTGCAGTAGAAACCTTCTTCTCAACAAAAATAAATGGGGAGGTATCTACTCCAAAAAGAAAATAATAATATAATTTGATCTGACAGAGTGACAATACAATACTTGACTTCTATTTCTTGGACACGGAAGACTTGAGTGGAAATTATGACAGGTCCCTTGTTTGTATGATCAGGTGGGCACTTGGAGTTTTGATCTATTTCATGCTTCAGTCAGACATGCCATTCGGGTCCTGGAGGGAGAGCGAGCTGGAACCTATTACAAAAATTGCCAAAGGCCACCTTGTTATGCCAGTGTCATTCAGTGAAGATGTTGTTGACCTTGTAACCAAGGTAATATCCTGTTCCTTTCTGAAAATTGTAATTCACCTATCCATTTATTTTCAGCTTATTCGGAGCTCTTACAGCAGCTCTACTTATTTTCATTTGTACCATTTTAACAGCTACTTGTGGTGGACGAAAATGCACGCCTTGGAACCAGTGGTGCTGAAGCTGTAAAAAAACACGCCTGGTTTGATGGCATTGATTGGGAGCAAATAGCATCTGGAACTTGTGCAGTACCTGAAGAAATCACTGAGCGCGTCAACTGCTGTATAGAAACTCTTAGCGAGGACTTATCAGCATCTACTTCTGTGCCGATTAAAGACCCAGAGGATCTTACTGCCCCAGAGTGGATCCAGGATTGGTGATCTCAATGGTCGCATGACTGTCCAAAGATGAATTGTTCTGGTTGAGGAAAACGCCTCTAGTTTTTCACCAAGCATTCTCATATCAAATGAAAGAAGGTACACATGTGATTGATCAAACTCACAAGTTGTACATACCAAAGATTCCTTCTGTGATCATAGATCAGCTTGGAAACATCTAATCAGAATTTGAGATATGCCAAAATGTTGCTAAATAGGCGCTCTGACTGGAGCAACAGAGATTTTTGTCTATGTTTTGCTTGAGTTCGGCTTGTTTCTGTTGAGATGAGCTTGCGAATTGAATTTTGCCAGAGTTCAGCTTGTTCTGTTGCTACTAGCTTGTGAATTGTGATGTGTGAATTAAGATCTATTCAAAGCTCAAGAAGTTGTATAGTGTATATTCCCTTAGTTCCGGGTAAGAAGGATCTGGATAATTTGTTGGTGATCCATGTACATGAACTTCGGGTCTTCTGTAATTACCCAATTTATGCACTGAAGGATACTCCCTTGCTGTTTCGAAATGGATAATGGTCGGGAGGAAGGTCAATAATTATCGTGGTGGATACAAACATTTCTTTTATCTGTCACTGCCAGTTGATTTGTACTTTATCAAGTTTTCCAAATGTAATCTTGAAGGTTACTGTTAAGGTTTTTATCGATGTTTTATCATCGATAGCCCACCACCACCAGAGTACCCGGGACAGTGTTTTTGTTTGGAGGAGCTTGATGGCTTACGGAACTCGGCGGTTACAGCAACGAGCTTCGACGAGACAGACGCTTATATAGTGGTTCGGGCTCTTGACTTGAAGCCGAGTATTTACGTCCGGTCGGTGTTAGCCTGTTGCGTTGTATTGATGAGTATCGGGTGTGTCGTTGTTCGTTGTGTGTTGCGTGTGTTGTCTCTTGTTTTTTATAAGGAGTACCCGCAGCGTCCTTTTATAGTCTGAAGGCGAGCTGCGGGTTCTTTGAGTCCTATTCGGATTCTAATAGAGAGTCCTAAACTGAAAGTTTCGTACTCCTTCCTATTACAATCCTTCTAGAACTTGCACTATGTTCCTTTGCCTTACCTCGTGTCCTGCTGGGCGGTGGGACCGTTGGACGCGCCCACCACCCTGCAGTCTTGCTCCTTGAGGTACCCGTGATATCCCCCGTCGAAAAGCCCCCGAGCATTTCAAGTCTTTGAATATCAGAAGTCAGGTTCTTTCGAGGTGAAGTCTTGGGATGCTCCTTCTTTTCTCCTGTCGTCTTGCGGTCTTGCTGCGTAGTTCTTTTTGGGTGAGTGCAATTTTTCTTTTAAAAAGTTACACTCACTGAGTGTAGCCCCCGAGTCTCTTGGTTCACGATACAGGAAGCTGGAGGGTCTTGTGTCCTGATCTTGAACCTTCTGGCCATCTTGTCTTCTTCCTTCTTCAGTGCGATCGAAAAATCGCACTCAGTGAGTGTAGTCCCCGAGCCTCTCGTTGTTTAGAACAAAGAATTGGAGGGTCAATCGTGTTGTCTTTGAAAAAATCGTCTTCGAGTAAGGGGTACTCCACAGCCCCCGAGCCTTTTCCGAGTTCTTTTGAAGTCAAAGGACTCGGGGAAGGGTTGTTGTATTCTTTCTGGTTGGCGGTTGAAGGCTTTGATTGTGCCTGTGCTTGGTCGTTGGCGTATATCCTTGTGGATATGCTCTTCTCTGTCACGCATTTACTTTTACCCTGTGGGAGTGCAGGCGCACTTGGTTGATTCACTCATGCTTGCCTTCTTTTCTCTTTGTCTTCTTGCGCACTGTTCGTGCGTGTCTGAGTGGTCACTCCTGTCCTTTGGCTTTTACTGTGCGTGTCCTCTGTGGATTCTCTTCCTTCCGTAAACTTGTTCTTGGTGCACCCCTCCACTGCCTATAAAATGGAGTCGTTTGCCTTGTGCTGAAACGCACCAGCTCATTGTTTTTCCTTTCTTCCTTGCAGTGGTGAAACTTCTTTAGCCTTCACGAGTTTTGGCGAGTCCTTGAGCTTTGTACTGGCTTGTCCATAATTGTAGTTCTTCGGAGATGTGCGAGCTTAGCGAGCCCTCGAGCTTGTTCTCACTTCTTGTTGTTGCCAAGCATCTTGTACTTGTTTGCTCGGTTACTCATGTAGAAATCTTGATGTATGGCGAGCTATTTGGCGAGCCCCCGGGCGTAGTCTTGTCCTTTTTGTAATTTTTCTTTGCAAATGGTGTAGGTCTTGAGATAGGGGATGGTAGCACGCTATCCCCTGGGTGGCATTGTCCCGTGAGGAGAATTGAGGCAAATGGTGTAGGTTTTGAGATGTTGGGTAGATAGAGACCGCTGTCTCATCTTCCAGTGCTCATACCTCACCCTTCAGTTCTTTCTTTCGGATGCGAGCAACGCGTGTCCTTGGTTGAAGTCAGTGCTTGTGTTGGTTCTGACCCTTCGATTTGCTTTGCCCTGTGTTGTTTTGACATGGTTCGTTGCAGATCGGCACGTGTTGTGGGTGTCTCCCGGGTTCTTCGTATATCGGCCTGCTTGTTGTCGATTTATACTAGAGCTCTGGTGTTATCCTGCCATTTTTCAGGCATGGGGCGCATAGTATTGCAAACGGCCGCTCTTCTTGCCCGTTCTTCCTGCCTTGCATATATCCAGCGATGGTATGGGCGGGTTCTTTCTGATCTTGGTAGCTGCGAGTTTGGCGGCCTTGCCCTCTCCCTAGTGTTATTGCTTTGTGCAAGTCCCAACCTTTTGAATATAGACCTTTTATGCTGGTTTTCTTGATGGATGTCGTCTTCTGGTTGTCCATTATTTTGGGCTGCCTTTGCGATTGGATTTTTGGGTTCTTGGCTTCTCTTTATGGCTGCTTCTTGCGCCTTCTTCAGTGCTTCGAGTTGTCTTGTGATCTCCTCAATCTTTTCTTGTGCGTTGACCTCCGCGGCTTCCTTTTCCGTCTTCTTTTTATTGTAGGCTAGCACGTCCGCCTTGTACTTAGTCTAGGCTTGCTTCTTCCTCTTTGCTTTATTTTTCCGGCTAATTCAGCGCCGGTTTCTCGCTAACCTTGATTGTTTGTGCTCTTCGCTTTCTTCTTCATCTGTTCCTTCTTCGGGTGAGATTTCAGCCTTAGATTCATCTGAAGAGTGTACGTCTGGTGCTTTTGGGAGGTTCTGTTGACCCTACAGCCTCGGCCATGCAGATGGTTCTCTTCCATAGTTTATTTCTACTTACTACAGGTTCTTCTTCTTCAAAATCTTCAGATGAGAATTCAAGTTCTTCCCCCCTTGGAAGGGTAGTTCTTCTTCTTGCCAATCGTGTGCGGGATTCAAATAGTATGCTTTGTAACCCTGGTTTGATCATTTTCTGATTCTCAGGTGGTGTGTAGCCTTTCACGATCTGTTCAGCTTTTCCTCTTTTGCCCTGATATTTGTACGTTGGAGTAGTCAGCTCTGCGAGGTCAAACTTGTTTTTCCTTGCATGGATTCGGCATTCATGCTTCCTTTCTGCATACTCTTGCACAATCAAAGTAGAATTCCGTAGCCCAAACGGAAACGACTTTGGGACTCTGATGATGGTCTTCTTGTCGGAGACATTTTTCGGCTTCTTTTCCGTACCAGTTTCATAGCCCACTTCTGATCCTTTCCGAGTTGGGGTCGAAGTTGAAAATTTTGCGAATTTTCCAGCGAGCAGAGATTCTTCCACTAGGTCGAGCTTGATGTCTTCAGGTTTCAGATTGTTGATCAAACGGATTTGGAGTTGACCTTCATCATCCGCTTCACAGATCCAAGACCCGAAAATGAAGGTTGTTCCCTTAGGTGAAACTCATCTTGAACGTGCGATCTGCCGAACTCTCGGTGTACAATTCGTTGAAAGCCCCTACCTGGCGCGCCAGCTGTCGATGTTTTATCACCGATAGCCCACCACCGGGGTACCCGGGACGGTGTTTTTGTTTGAAGGAGCCTGACGGGCAACAAGCTTCGACGAGACAGACGATTTTATACTGGTTCGGGCCCTCGACTTGAAGCCAAGTAATAGCCTTTGTGTCTAGTCGGCGTTAGCCTGTTATGTTGTATTGATGAGTATCTGGTGTGTCTGTTGTTTGTTGTGTGTTGCGTGTGTTGTCTCTTGTTTTTCACAAGCGGTACCCGCAGCGTCCTTTTATAGTCTAAAGGAGAGCTGCGGGTTCTTTGAGTCCTATTCGGATCCTAACAGAGAGTCCTAAACTGAGAGTTTCGTACTCCTTCCTATTACAATCCTCCTAGAACTCGCACTGCGTTCCTTTGCCTTACTTTGTGTCCTGTTGGTTCTGCTGGGTGGTGGGACCGTTGGCCGGGCCCACCACCCTGCAGTCTTGCTCCTTGAGGTACCCGTGGTATCTCCCATCGATAGTTTTCAGCCGGGGGGGCTGACGCGTCAAGGTGACGGGCGGTGGGGAGGCAGTGGCCGGCGGCGGCTCGCTACGAACAGCATTGGTGGGGTCATCACGGCCGACTGCAGCCAGTTAGGAGGCAGGCCTTGACGGCCGAAGGAGGGGGCTGGTGGCGGCGGCTAGGACAGGGAGAGTGAGGCGGCACGTGGGAGAGTAGAGATAGAGATAAAGGAGCTTTCACCCTATTCTTTTC
>DXKC01008562.1:0-11177 GCA_031170775.1 Cymbopogon citratus
AGCTCCCTCCAGGCGTTGACGAACATGATGTTGAGGGAGCTGCCGCCGTCGATCAACACCTTTTCGAAGCGGACCTCCTTGATGACTGGATCAAGGACCAGAGGGAAACGCCCCGGGTCTGGTATGTTGGCCCACATGTCCTTCCTGGAGAACGTGATCGGGAGCTCCGACCACTGGGGAGCACGGGCATCTGTCACCGTGGAATCTATTGCCGCGATGCATGCGAGTTGTCTGTCGAGGAGTTGAGCCTTGGCCCTGGACTCTGTAGCGACACGGCCACCGAAGATGGCGTGTACATTCTTAATGGGTTCTGTAAGATGAAATTTTGGCATGTTGTAATATTAGATAGCCCATTTAGCATGAGTCAAATGAGGATTATATAATATAATTTGACAATGACATTAATGGCTATAAAATATGGGCTACATAATTACTTGGGCAAGGTGTACAAATGGCCTAATCGTTAAGTACAAAAGCCAATTGAACAATATTTGGCTTATGCATATGCCCTATATCTATTTACGGCTAAAAATAATTAAGGGCCCTCACTAATGGAAGAGCCACGTCAAGATTACCTTGGCCTGTCAAGACGTGAAGATCATTAATTTGGGCCGGCTATTAGCGCAGTCATTAATCTCATCAGTCATGGGCCTCAATCGAGAGAAGCTAAGTGACTTGTGCATGGCCCATGCAAACATATATACGTATATACATTGCTATACACGGACTAGTATTAGCTTGCTTGTTTTCATACTCAGGTACGTGGCGCTCAGCGCTCACCGGATGCCCGAAAATGATGCCACCGCATCCCATCCAAGAGATAAGCTTCGCGAAGATAAGATCGAACAATTCAAAATTCAAACGCCCGGCACTCGGCCCTTGCCGCTCGGAGGGCCTCGTCAGTTCAAAATTTGAAATCGTCCACGCGTCTTGGCCGGCCGCTCGATGCGCTCCTCGCCAACTGACCAGCGGCGGCGAAGCATGGGCACCGCCTCGACGCCCCTCAACCCTAGCCTTGGCCTATAAAAGCAAGGCACCTCTCCATCTCAAGGACACACATTCCATCTTCATCACACCGCCGCCAGGCTGCGCACAGCACGCCATCACATCTCCATTCCACCGCCGCCAGGCTGCTGCCGTCCACCCACACGCCAGCAGCAGCACGCTGTGGTCTTGCACGTACTCGTCGTCGGCAAGTTCGGCAGCAACATCATCGACTCCTTCGCCGTCAACCTCCTCGTCGTCGTCTCAGGCGAGGTCGTCTACATCGTCTCCGGCGAGGTCGTCTATGTTCTCTCCGGCGAGTTCGACAACGACTTCTCCGGCGAGTTGAACGTCTACGGAACACCTACACCGTCGGCATCTTCAACAGCAACGTCCTCATGGCTGCTCACTTCAAGGGTGAGATTTTGTATATATTTCAATGATTTATATTTGATTCCTTTGCGTAGCCATGGTTTAGGATCTCATGTGCAATCTCGGCACGTACGGGCGACGACGGCAAGTTGCCGGTGGGAGAGATCCTGAAGGACGAGGTCTGCCAGATCCATCCTGGCAGCGGCGACGATCAGATGCCAGCAGCCTCGGTGGCGCTGCAGATCGGTGGCGTGATAGATCGATCAACATACAACCACGCCTGACCAACACGAAAGCCGTGATCGACGGCCCGATGGAGGCAGCAGTCCGACGAGCACTTGGTGGTCACCGGCGTTCAGAGAAGCAGCAAACACCGTGGCCAGTAAGATTCAGTGGTGGGTTGATGACGGCGGCCGCCTGATGACCGGCGTACATCTGTACAAGCAGCGAGCAAGCAAGTTTCAGCGGCACTTCGTGAAGCCCGAAGAACAACCATCACGATCTGAGGCACGGCCCGGAAGAAACAGCAGTTCGGCGAAAACGCAGTTTCAACATCGTCAGTGGCAAGCAGCAACAGGCCAAGCCAACAGACCAAAGATGTCGTCCTCTCATCGTCAGTGGCAAGCCAGCTCTAGCGGCGGCAGTTCAGCGGCGACCGGAATGGCGAGCATGGCCACCACACGGCAGCAGAGCAGTACCGCCTGGCAATATCTTGGGCGGAAGAGCAGCACTGCCCAGCAACAATCATCGACGACGGTGGCCGCCCGATCGATGAACATGCAGTCTCTGTGGTGGCAGAGTCAGCAGTCCGACGAACAAGCAGCATGCACGGCGGCCCAGCAAGTTTCAGCGGCACCTTGAAGCCCGGAGAACTGGCGCGGCCTGGCAGAATCGGCGCAGCCTGACGAACTTGCAGTTCACCATCACTGCAGTGGCCGAGACAAATACGGCGTCCTTCGGCTTGACAAAGCACTCGTCAACAGACCCAGTGGCAACCAGAACGGTGAAAAGGTTACCACGGCGGCGGAGCGACACTGCCCGGCGACATGTCCACCGCGGCAGCGGAGAGCAGAGCACAGCCTAGCAACGCCACTTCGTCTTAGCAAGCCGGGCCTTAATTTGTTGGCCCAGTAGCATCACTGCTGTGCAAGCAAATGCAAACAAGCATATACGTACGTGTATTTGTATGATGTACGGCAAGAAAGCAAAGCAAATAGAGAAGTGTGCACAGGGACATGCACGCAAGTCTGCAAGCTACATACGAGTCACAAGATTGTATTGTTTGGCCCAATATCTTTGCGGACTAGTTTATGGGCACACATAGCCCGATGGTGTACGCAAGGCATATGCAAATAACTCAAGATCAAGTGTACAAGTATGTTTATAAATTGGCGAGCCGAACAAGTGTTACGCCAATGATCTCAGGAGTTTACACAGAAGGAGAAATCTCCTAAGTGTCTCATGAGCACAAGTCTCACTTTTACCACCAACCATTTCCGCATCGCAAGGCCGGTGAACATATGAAGTCATTTCCTTCCCCAGACCAACGACGAGGCTGGGACGTTTTGTTCGTGACCGACGAGGCCAAACACTTGACTTCATCATGGGATCCGCACGACGAGGCCGGATACCTTTTGCTAGAGGCCGACGAGGCTCTAGTACTTCGCCCTTTTCATTTACTTGTGCTTATGCATATGCTTGGAGACAACTCTTGTTTATTCAGAGACGACAACGACGACCATCGGCATAGCTTAATCGGAGGTGTTCCGTGGCCCAACGCTGCGGATGTAATTAACTGGGAGGCCTCTCGAGGCCCCGGGAACCAGAAGCCACACAATCATCTGATTGTCAGGAGGCTCGGCGCAAATATATATAAAAGTGGGAGATTGTACTTTGTAATTCTCATATGAATAATAAAGTGATATTTCCCTGAACTTTTGTCCCTTGTGTACGTTATTGCACATTTACTTTATTTGTATACGGATGTATACTGGCACGCCTGCGTAATATTAGTACTAAGTAGTACGATCAGCTAAACACAGAGAGATCCGCCTGAGCGATTTTTCTGGCGAAACAACATGTAGAGGAGATTAATCCTCAAAGGCGGTGGAGGAAGGATCCGCGAGCCTCGACCTGATTGGTCGAGGTGGATGGGCGGGCACCCAAGGGGGGCAAGCGGCCGCCTGGCTGCTGAGCCCGTTCGGGCTCCCCTTTGGCCGAGAGCCATCCCGAACCTTCCAGATTATAGAACATTTACTGTTCGTGGCAATTTCTCTATGTAAACCTGACATGTGGGCCTCCTTTGCTTAATTCTTGATAACCCCCTGCAGAAACAGACATTCACCAAAACTCGTAGAAATTATTAGTGAAATCCCTATGTCTATGGTGATGTTCAGTTTATATGCCCTTTTCTCTCCTTGGTTGACATATAAAATTGATGGTTAACAACCATCAACAAACTCCCCCAAGCTTAACCTTTGCTCGTCTCTGAGCAAAGCTAGACTCAGTGATGGATCAAGAGTAACTTCAATGCTATAATGATTTAGCAGTACACATTTATTTAAACAAAAACTCTACCTTCGGTTAGAATAAATTATTATGATGAGAACTTACTCATATTACCTTCCATTATGAGGCTTGTAGCCGTCACTTGGGTCTTGAGTAATTGAAAGACAGAACGGTCAAGTGCGCCATGTCTCTAACTCTTTGATCAACTATTATTCCAGAGTTTTTATAGGTTTTCAAACAAAACTCAGAGATTTCTGTGTATGACTCTTTCTGATCTCTCATTTGTGGTATTTCTGGATCCTCACCAAGGCATTGGTGGTGTATGCCTTTTCTCTTCTCTCAAGATATGTGGTATTTTTGGTACTAGGCATGATAAATGTCCTCTCTCGCTCTACTTCTAATAGGCTTATGTGGAGCTCATAGGTGGGGAGACAGGTAACACATATTTGCTAACATTTATTGCATAGTCAAACCATGGATCCAGAGGAATAGGTCACAAAGTCAAATCAAGAAGTGCATTTGTATGGTAGTAGTGATAGGTTGAATATGGTGGTGTGGTTTATATAAGTGGTAGATGGTGTGAAGGGGTAAAGAATGGTAATGGTGAATACCTGAGTATAGCTCCTTTAAGAACTGCATACCTCTTCTTGAAATTTTGAAGGCTTTTAGAAGAATTTGGGCTGCTCTAATAATCTTTATTTTTTTCTGGCATGGAACATTTGTCCTCTTTCTTCCTTTTCTCTTTCTTATTTTTTTCTTCTTTTTTTCAATAGATAGCACCCAAGCCTTTTTATTAGAGATATTGTTAAGAGGTAGCTTTAGGAACATCTGGAGCTTTTATTTGGCTAGTAAGGATGAATGATAGGTAGAGGAATACTTTTGGGTAGTTTACTCGCAGGATAGGAGTAGAACTATTTTCTTGGTGGATCTGAGTGGGGTATATATATGTGGATGGTAATTCCGAAGTGGAAGTAGTATAGGTGAAATGGATAAGGATGCATACTTCTAAGATAGATGCATCATACGTAGGTAAAGTGTACGTGGATCTTGATTTTAACTGCATGACCAGTTCGTAAGGGTCTACACAACTTGACCACAATCAATGCTAACAAGCAGTAAATTTAAGTGTAAGGCTTCCTATGCTAGCAAGTATGAATGTATGGCTGTGGTAAGAATTTAAACTCTCATCATATAGGAACTCATCATGTAGCAAGTTTAATTTTTAGAAGATAAATTCTCCAGAACTTAGCATCTCTAGGAGTAAGATAAATAGTAGCTCAAAACCTTCCCATATCATATCAGTCAACTATCTAGAATTACATCAAGTATTTGCTACCCACAAGTTCAAAGGTTTAGAGCCAATCTCAAATTAGAATAATTATGTCTAACAACTTGAGGGAATTCAAGTTCAAATAATAGGCAAAGTAACTATTCATCATTTCTATATGAGAACTTTTTATTTTCAGGGGTTGATTTAGACAAGATAAATCCTTGCACACTCTTCTATATTTATTTAGCAATCTTAAAATCACAAAGAAAATATTTTTAGAGAAATCTTTATTTGGTTTTTTAAGGTTATCCGTTTTTTATGGGTTTTATATTTTAGCAGAAACATATCTATTTATCAATACAGCTAGGTAGGGGGATGCTCTCCCCAAGCTGGATGTTTGCATAGTCTTTAATGTAGCAAACAGACAGCATAGGAGTATCTTCACTGTCGGAGTGTAAGGACTGATGACTACTGAGATAGCACTCCAACAGGATACAGGTTGTCCTTCTGCCTGTTTGCTGATGTCGATCCTTTATATTCTGCGAAGCTCAAATAGACAACAAAGCTTGTGGAACTGATTAAGCGTTAGTCATAAACCTCCTAGCTTTGTGTATCTAGAACTTCTTAATATATTTTTTCTATAGCAATAGGATCTTCATTTATTTTTGGTATTTTTATTTTTAACATGCAATGTAGAGAAAATCATAAATATGATGAATGCAACATTTTTATTTTATGCCACCACAGAAGATAGGCTTTTTGGGTTGCCTCAAAGCAATTAGCATGGGGCTTCAGTATTTAACATGCAATGCATTCCATTTTATTTTCTTTTTCTAATGCAAATTATGTTATTTAAAGAAAGTAAATATGCTAAAAAATTCAAATATGATGCAGAAAGAAAAATATAGATAACTACCAAGTGTTACCTCTTGGTGCGGTGTTCAGAGATTTGGGTCCTCCAAACAAGAATTCTTACCTTGTTCACTCATTGAGGTGCATCATCTCATCCAAAAGGTGGAGGTCTTGATAACCATACCTTTTAGATGGAGATTCCAAGGATGGTGTCCCCCTATGTTCTTATTCATCCAGCTGTTTGAAGTGAAGCTTTAATAGTGAAAACTGGCAGCCTCTTGCTCTGTGTGCGTGTTGCATGTTCGGACTTCCACTCGTAGAGTTTGGGGGATCTTCCCTGCACTCTACTTGAAGTGTGTCCTGCTTACACAGACAAGGTAGAGATCAAGTGCATGGGTCTTGTTGGTGGAAAAACACCAACAGAAACATAATCTTATTTATTCTTCTCTAACCTTAAGCACATTAAACATGGTAAGACATTGGGTGTATAATTCATTTTACGGGTGGCAAGATCAGAAGGGTGAGCTAAATGTAGCAATCATTTTTAATAGAAAGAGTGAATAGCTTAACCAATGAAAGAATTGTCAACCTTTCATTATGTGTCATATTTTCATGATTAAGACAATCATCTCCAAAAGATGCGACATTTTAGCTCATTAGGTTATGATCATGAGATTAAGAGAGTGGTGTTATGAACAAGTTTAAGGACAAGACATGTTCAGTTGATTAAGTTGAATCAAACGAGTTGCAACTAAAGCATGGTTGTTCTTTTATGCGAATACCAAAGGCAAGGAAAGTTTTTTTATAGTGACCACTTACCCCAAGATATTACCTTCATTGTTGCAGCGTGATGACACCATGTGAGATGCTTTGGTCATCCTTTCCTTTTTCTTGAAGGCTTCCTTGCTTGGCTCAACTCTCAAATTGACTTGTTCATGATCATCATGTCTCACAGATCTCCCTCCTTCTTTGACCTTCCTCCTCCTCTTCCTCTTTTTCTTGTCTTGACCTTTTGCTTCACTCATTGTTTCTTCTCTGTAGAGGATTAGTGGACAACACATACCCGAAGGAATATCCAGACAGTAGCAAGGGTAGATTTGTCATAAAGCTTAAGGTCACTTTCTATGCTATAAAGAATTGGATGAAAATTATAACTAGCATAGAACATTTACTCACACTTACTTCTTCTCTAAAGGATTGAATTTATTTCATCTTTAGTTGTTTTGAAATTTTCTAATAAGAACCATTCAAACTTATAGAGAGAAAGTAAGTGAGTAGAGGGATTGCAAACCAGCATGTCAGAGTGACGGGAGCTTGGGAGGAGGAAGAGAATTGTTGGATCATCTTCAGAGGAGTTATCGACCTTCCTCCCCCAAGCTTGAACCTCATTGGCACTCAACACTTGGAGTTAAGTGTGAATGTTGAAGTGTCCCTCAAAGTGTGTTGCGTCCTTAGACATTGTTCATCCTTTGTTCTGAATTCTTCAATTATCGATGAGGACTAATGATCTTTAAGTCCATTGAGCAAGATTTCTCCCTTGCATTGAGCTTCTCTCTTGCTATTTGATCTTGGAGAAGAGGATGGGTGTGTAATCTTCTTTCATCGACCTTTCTTGATTTTTGATCAGTCTTGGTTGATGAAATGATGTTTACTGGAGATGCAGACTTGAGTTCCTCCTTGATGTTCTTTGCCTTCTAGCAACATGGTGATGATACGCTAGCTGTCTTGATGATCAAAGAAGGAACCTCATTGGTATTTGCATGAAAGCTTCATCTCCAATCACTTGAAGACATCTCATCTTGCAACCATGGTTGTTCAAGATCTTTCTAAACTTAGTCAGCAGCCTACCATTGATTGATGTTTACTGACACAAGCATGGAGGCCATGATGTAGTGACAACATCACATCCTTGTCATCCTTCCTGCCAACGTGCCAGATGGTGTCTTCTAAGATGACGAGTGCAGGCTTCAGATTGGATAATATGAGGTGAGTTGCACCTTGCTTCTTATCAGCACTCTAGCTTAAGTTTTAGAGGACTCAATGCTAGATTGTCTTGCTCTTGGTCTGTAGCTCTATTCATCCACATCCTTAGAGTGAGTACTCATATTGTAGATTCCATGTGGCACTCGTCTTCTTTGTTCCATCATTGAAGTGGCGGTTTGGCAAGCTCGTGCCCAATCATGAAGAGGCACACCGAAGAGTCTTTTCTGGAAAATGTTAGTGGACATATACCCGAAGGGTTGCAATAATTTTAAGATACAGGTTGTTGTCCATAATTTATTTAGATTTCATCTATGCTTATGGAAATATGGTTGTTAATCACTTTAGCATAGATTTTTATCGTCATTCATTTTTTATAGTAATTTTATTTATTCGCTGCATTCTAGCATGGTTCAAGGCAAAGGTAACTTGTAGCAAAGACAAAGTGAATGACCACTTACAATTCTTCCATAAATGACGAGCCTTGTCCTTTAAATGAAGTTGTTGGAGTTTATCATGTGCCTTGCTTTATCTCCAATGTGAGTTCATCTCTTGACTTACCCAATTTGGATTTGAGAGTTTTCTGTTGGGGTTAGTCCAACAAAATTATCAGTATCTACTAAAGCACATTTTTACTTCAATAACCAAACTAGACTTCATGTCTTAATCAGGTTAAGGAACGCTATTTAACCTAAGCATCACGCTTAATTTAAATAGACTTTGGAAATATCCTAGCAATACTTCCAAACCAAGCATACTATAGTAGATAAAGGTAGCACGAAAGCATTATAGAGGTTTACTCAAATTGAGATAAAAGAGTATGATCATGGTGAGGATTTTTTTTTTACATGCTGGAGACATGAATGCATGCAAGGAACTAATTATGCAATGGATGTGACATGGAAAATATAAATTAGACGAAGTGGACGTATAAATTATTAAAAACAAACATGCAGTGGGATGTAAGAAATTAAAAGATAACTACTCAATAGTTTTAAAGTCTATGAGCGAGACTATCTCACTGTGATATACTTACCATGGCTCACAAGATGGAATTTGTGAGTAGTGCACCACTTGTACTCCTCACTTGATGTTTGATTGCAATTCTTGTGATGACGACCTTTTCTCAAATCTACACATGGTTAGAATAATATATTTATATATACACATACCTGTGAGATGGCAGGGGTTCCAATGTTGATGAATCAAGAATATTGAGGCACCTAGGGTTCGTCAATTTCTCTTTTTTTTTCTTGTGGAAGCTCGCCGGATGGTCGAAATGGCATCTGATGTCCTGTCTATTCCACACACAACAGAATAAGGGTTGTCCTACTAAAGCTAGTGATACACTAAACTAGCAGAAATCAAGATCATTATCAAAATCTTTACACCAAATGCTTCCTCGACAACGGCACCAAAAATGCTTGTTGGTAGTTACTAAGTGCAATTAGAATATTAATGATTCCGCAAGCGCACAGAACACCATTGTAACATTTTAACCGGGAGTATTCTAGTCATCGTTATTTATATTTTACCATAGGGAAGCATAGGTTAAAGAATCTAATAACTTACTATCATGTATCTACTAACTTAGTAAACCAACTACACTAAAGCAAGGGTAAAATGATAGAATAGAATATATATGATAGCACACATATGAGAATTCTAAGATAAATGAGTAGATAGCTAAAGTAAGAGGACAACGAGAGAGATTAAGGTTTCTATGCACTTCTCTACTACTTTGGTTCTATAAAACTAAGGTATGGATAGATATAATGATTACACACTTGACACTTTGGAGCAATAGTACCTTTCCGACTCTCGAAAGAAAGTAGTCGGGGGAAGCCTGCCAAAACCTCTATGAAATACCAACCCGAACGTGGTGGAATACAAAGGCTTGACAGAGCTATCACCTCTGGGGCTACCACAACAAACTGTGTGATTGGGCGCAACCTTAGGTAACCTATTGTCTAGACACCAAGCCTACACTATCGATTACTACTCTAATTACCATGAATAACTAGAGCACTCAATACGAGCGGAGATCCCATGCCAAGATGTAATAACTATGCTAATCATACTTATGAAAGGCATGAAGTAAATAGAGAAGATGAATATATATTAATGCATAAGTCTTGCAAAGAATAGATATAAAGACATACCAAATTCTTGGAGACTTCTCCAGAACCGGAGCACAGCTCCCCTCTCCCTAACTCTCAACTAGAACTAATCTACTATATTGGAAAGTCTAGCCCTAATTCTCCTAGAGAGAGAGAGAGAGCATCATTTCAGGGGAGCCCGCTCATCTCCACAATGAGATAATGAATAATGGATTTAATGCCCTCCTCCAGGGGTCAGGGGCCCGGCTTATATACCCCCGTAGGAAGCACCACAGCCCTTTGATCAAACCGACTTAAATGTGCAGTGGAGATTAATCCTCAAAGGCGGTGGAGGCAGGATCCGCGAGCCTCGACCTGATTGGTTGAGGTGGACGGGTGGGCACCCAATGGGGCAAGCAGCCGCCCGGCTACTGAGCCCGTTCGGGCTCCCCTTTGGCCGAGAGTCTTCCCGAACCTTCTAGATTACAGAACATTTACTGTTCATGGCAATTTCTCTTTGTAAACCTGACATGTGGGACTCCTTTGCTTAATTCGTGATAACCCCCTGTAGGAACAGACATTCACCAAAACTCATGAAAATTGTTAGTGAAATCCCTAAGTCTATGGTGATGTTTAGTTTATATCCCCTTTTCTCTCCTTGATTGACATATAAAATTGATGGTTAACACCGTCAACAGCCGCTCGGCAGTGAGAAGGGAAGAGGAGAACATGGTGAATAGAATGGCTGCAGGAGGGAAGGAGAGGAGCAGATAGGAGTTAGGGTTAAGTGTCTTCAGTATATATATACCACATGTGCCTATTTGGCTGAAGCTGGGCTATCTGGGCTCTAAACTTTTCAGTGGCGTGCTTTTAGGGTTGTCCGTTGTGGTAAATCTATTTACCGCTGTGGACACCTTAATACGTTCGCTGCGGTAAATACCTATTTACCGCAGCAGACGTATTAAGATGTCCGCTGCAGTAAATAGATTTACCGGAGCGGGCACTTTTGACCGCCATGGGAAATAAAAAGTGCCCACTGCGGTAAACCCCACTTCTTTACCGCAGCGGGCAAAAGAAAGGCCCGCCACCGAGGCCAAAAGTGCGTCGCTACG
>DXKC01008566.1:0-10471 GCA_031170775.1 Cymbopogon citratus
AGGAGAAGCAGGATTTGTCATTCCGGGTGATCTGTGATGTGCAGTGCGAACACAAGCCCGTGACCTTAAACTTCTCTTCAGTCACCGGACAATGGCGAGGAATCACGTTCAATAGAGCTACTCCTTTGGACCCCCTATCTTTGTTAGGTATCCAGAGCTGTTGGACCGCCACTATACACACGACTACTACTTCTGGACGAACCCTGTCATCTGTAATGTAGTCATGCTTAGAATGCATGAGATGAAACTCTCTAGTGTTTACCTCCCTCCTGGCAGGTATGGCCGTGGACAAGGGGCCATTGCGGAGGCAGGGGAAGGCATGATAGGTCTGTTCACTCTTAGTGATGACATGCTAGAGCTCTACTATAGGTCTTTGCGAGGCTGGTAGCACGAAAGGATAATCCCCTTGCCCAAACTGTGAACAGTTTACTGGAGCATTCTCGATGCAGCTGCTGGGTACTTACTCCTAGAAGCGACGCACAGAATTCTTTCGTGGTTGCAGTGCAGGAGTCACAGTATTTCAAACTCAATCTGAAGACATTCCTAGTCGAGGCGCTTTGTGTTTTGAATCCGCTCATTAGTGGTGCTCACCTGTATGCGAGTTTCCCATCACCATTCGCACTGCCAAGCATATGATAAGGTACGGATCTTCCTTATTTTCTTCAAAGTTCGAATTAACGTGTTTTTATATGTGCTCTTGCATCCTACTTATTCTTGTAGGGCACTTTTGTTTGGTGCACCATCTCAACTCTATTCCGTGGTTGTCACAATGCCCATATGCTGATTGACTGTTTATTAGAGGCATGCTTGCATTTTGTATTTTTATGCGTTGTTTGAAAAGCTGATCAAATAGGCAACGATTTGATGATTATTGCAGTATTGTTCAGCATGTCAGTGCAAATCAACATGTTTCACTGCTGACTTCAGGTTTAAGTTTTTACAGTCAGACAGTGGCGGATGTAGTATAGGTGCATGGGGGTACAGTTGTACCCCAAAATTTTTGTAGAAACACCAAGTATATCGTATATGTATATATATTCCATATATTATCTAGAACACTATTAAGTTGTAGCAATCTCTTTAGCTTTAGTACTCATCCACGAGGGACTATTAACACTTTCTTCTCAAGGCCGGGAACCCAAAATGAAGCCATGCACATAACATAGGTAGTACAAGTTAAATATGAGAACAAATTAATTAGACTTTTCTAAAAAAAAGTGACTCTTTTTTTTCCTTGGAAACCAATATGGCTTTAATTTGCGAAGTTTGAGTCTTGATTTTGTTTGGTACTTAGACTATTTTTGGAAAAACATTGTAGCTTTTGTTTCATATAATCAGACAATTTTGGATAATCAAGTTGTGACACTTATTAGCCTACCCCAACTTGTTTGGGAGAAAAAGGCTAAGTTGTTGTTGTAAACTGCACCACTTATGTCCGTACCCCATGATTGAAATTCTAGATTCACCACTGCAGTCAGATTTCACGTATCACTGGTGTGCAATCATATTCTTCCTCCTTTCAAATACGTATGATGTGATTTGGTTTTTCATATTCTAAATAAGATGTTGACTCTTAACTTATCCTACTCTACAATGTAATCATAACCATGAGAAAGTAGCTTCAAATGTCAGATCCAATGATATCATTTTCATAGAATAATTCTCTGTCATGTGAGACTAATTGTTTATTGAAGATTATGATGTTTGAATCTTAAAATCTGTACATGCCTTATAAAGAGAAATTAAGGATGTATCAAATGTGTATGCCCTCAGATAGGAACGAATGGAGGTGCAGATTATGGCCATATCCTGACGCATCTAAACCTGTGGTGAGTTTAGTTGTACATGAAGAAAAATTATATTTGTCAGCGGTCTTTCCTAGATATAAATATTCTAAACTTTGGCTAGGTCTATAGAAAATACATATAAAATTTACATCTGAAAATATTAATATTCTTTTTATATATAATTAGTCAATGTTAAAATAAGTTGACTTCTCGATAAGCGAGAATGACTTCTATTTTGGAACAGATGGAGGATGTCCACTTCTTTTATCTAAATGTCTTCTACTACCCAAGCTTAATGGTGACCTTGAGATACAATGTTTGATAGGCTTGACTCCACATTACAATTTTTTTAATCATTTTAAGCTTAATCTGTTGGCTTTGAACTCAAGTATTAGGCAGATAGATTTTGTGTTAGCTGCGGTTTGTGGATCTAATCATTCACAAGCCCTCAACTCTATGCATCTCTGTACATGAACTTCAATTCATGTCTAGTCTCGAAACACAATGAATGGTTTGTTTGGATGCACATGTCGGCCAGAAACAATTAACATGGCTTATTTGGTAGTTCTTTTTTTCATGCTGGTTCTGACATTACTCTTTGCTAGGTCAGCATCCTGACCTGGACTTCTCAAGGTGATGTTGCAATTTCAGTCGGGCAACATCTGTATGGTGGCTTCAAACATTATGCATGAGACCCTCTAATGCTGTCAGTGATGACATCTATATGTAGACTGATCAGCTGTTTACTTTCTGCAGTAATGTTCTCCCTTTTTTGCAATTGTGTTGTGTTTTGGAAACTATTTGGCATGCAGTCGAGGCACTAAGGAGGCCTTCTAACTGATTTGTGCTGGCACATTTGTAGCCATGAGTCATGGAGATTTTTCCAATCAGAAACTTGTTATAGTTCTGATGAAAATGACAGAAATGTTTATATCCATTTCTTGGCCCTACGTTGGCCTTCTCACTTACTAGCAACTATCTGGTGCTTTTGAGACTCATGTTGTTTGTCCTTAATTCCCTGTAGAATTGCAACTAAACTAGTAGCAGCAACAGTTGTGTGGTACTTTCTGTTTGTGGTTGGAACAAGGGAGCTTTCTGGTAGGTAGTCTAGTTATTGCAGATTTAACTTATCAGCCCGGCTTATGAGCCGCAGAAACCATATGCCAAACAACCCGTTTTGCACAATTCGGTGAATGCTATTTAAAGGAAAAAGTCTAAATAACCCCCTCAACTATTGAGGGTAGATTACATAACACCCCGAACTATGAAACTGGATTTTCTACCACTGAACTATCAAAACCGGTCAAATAACCCCCTGGGCGGTTTTGAACGGTGGTTTTGTCTTTTATTTATTTTCTAAATCTTTGAAAAATCATAATAAATTATAAAAAAATCATAAAATAGAAAATACAATTTTGTTGCTCTCCACATGATGAGATCTACATAGTGAACATGTAATATAATATGTTGTAGTACAAACTTTTTTATGTAGCTTGGGATTTATGTATTTTTGTAATTAACTAGAATAAACTTTGTACTGAAATACAATATTATATGTTCAAATTGTGGATCTAATCATGTGGAGTCCAACAAAATTGGATTTTCTATTTTATGATTTTTCTATGATTTACTATGATTTTTAAAAATTCAGCAGAAATAAAAAAAGACAAAACACTGTTACTGTAGCAAAACCACCATCCAAAACCGTCTAGGGGTATTTGAACGGTTTTAGATAGTTTAGGGGAATAAAATAACCGATTTTATAGTTCAGGGGTGAAGTAGTCCACCTCCAATAGTTGAGAGGTTATGTAGAGTTTTTCCTCTATCTGTTGTGTCAGTCTGTGAATAGAGTCTGATATCTCAAGGTCTGAATAGCCTTCCTGTCAATGTGGACTTTCCCTCGGTCAAGTTCTAACAAGCTTATTGGTGAACTTTTTACTAATCATGTTTAGGAAATATACCTTTTTACTAATCATGTTTAGGAAATATACCTGACCTTTTCAACTTTTTGTTTGTCACTTACTTTTGCGGGTAGTCTGTAGATTGAATTGTTTGGAGTGGTATTTGTGTACTCTGTAACCTGTTGTAATTACCTGGGTTGTGGGCATTGGTCATAATTTTGCTCGTTCTGTTAATGTAGTCAGTCTGCTGCAATTGTATACACGTACACATCTTCACCATAAACATTTTTACCAATTTACTAAGTTAATCTCATGCATATCACTAAAGACCAGTTCTTTCTGAGCTTCCAAGGAAGATAGTGATGTTTTATCGAAAAGGACACATGCAGGAACAACAATTTTCTGATGCCGGTCAAGGTGTAGAACATTACAAAGTTTCACAATGATAAAAACAATGCGGTTTATTTGCGTTGTGCGCTAGTATGAAGCAAATCTATCACAAGCAACTAGTTCTTGTGGAGATTCCAAACTGACAGGAAAGCATAACAGAACGGTGACCAGCGTAGATTAAAAAAAACCATCATGGTAGAATCGTGACTATCGTGCAGGACAATGCCGTATTTGTCCGGAAACAGCAATAACACGGTTCAGAGTCCAAACCAAACTGTTGAAATACTTTCACCATGACAAGCAGCTGGAATCAGCTTTCACCTTCAATCCAGTGGCCAGTACAGGACGAAAGGGAAGCTGTCAGCGTATCGAGGCCCAAATCCCAGCGCCTCAAAGCACAGGATGACCCCAAAGGAGGCTTTGGAGCCGCTTGCTTCCTATTTAGACAATGATCATTTGATTCCCCCACCTGTCTCTTTCTCTCAACCTTTTCTTTTTCAGTGTGGCCATCAGCGTGTGACAAGGACTCCTGACTGGAACTTTGCGTCCATATATATCCCTCTCAAGGTACCTTTGCAGATGCTGGTGAGTGGTATTCTTTTTTTAGTATTTGCTTGTGTATATTTCCATTTTAATTGGTTATTTTCTGAGGCCGTTTCCGGTTGTTGGTGAAACAGCTGGTTTTATGCCTTTGTCTCTTGTAACCAACTTACCACCAGGTGCTATCACTACTAGGATAAGTTTCCATTCCTTTTAGGGAAGGGCATATGAATGTGTATTTGGATTGTTGTATATTTTTTTACACTTCGTGAGATGTGCAGTGGCAGTGGCATCTCCTATTCATTCCTTGATATAGCTAATAATAAGGGTTATAGATGGTGCTTTATAAACATGGACTGTGTATGGTATGGTATGTTTGGTTTAGAAACTTATATCAATGTGGGTGAAGAGTGATACTCTCTCCATTCCAAATTGTAAGTTATTCTAAGAATCTTAGAAAATCAAAACATCTCAAGTTTGACCAAAATTATAGAAAGACTTGCAAAAATTTATGACATCAAATTGGTATATTGTAAAAAAATTAATTAACAAAGAATCCAATGATACTTAGTTGACATTCTAAATATAATTATCTTAATGTATAAATTTGTTCAAATTTGAGATGCTTTAACTCTACAAGATTCTTGGGATGAATTATAATTTTGGATGGAGGGAGTACATCAAAACAAAGAACGACGTTTGCGTTAATAGAATATAAAGATCAGAAAATAAAATTGAAAAAAATTACCAATGAGAGCTTTCTTCCGAAAGATGAAACAAACCTGTACTTTTCTTTCTCTCCTAAAAGCATATAAATAAGTAGAATGAACTCACCATGCCTCTTCTCATCTCCGAACCAAATACAATCCAATAAACTGTTTCCATGCTACAAAAAATGTATATGGTATATACTTGGTTCAATGGTGAAGCCAGAATTTAAGATTGGGTGTCTTTCGCAAAAAAAGAATTTAAGATTGGGTGGGAGGGGACAAATGTCCAGTAGGAAGGCCATTTACTCTTTAATTACATCGCAAATTAGGTAGGTTGTTTAAGGAGTCTCGCCCTTGACTTGGTTTAGAGAAACTCTAAGAGACGATCTCTAAATATTTTCATCCTCTATATTGATTTCTTTTAGCAACATCCTCTATTTTGATTTCTCACTAACCAAAAGCAGAGAGTGGAGTGCTGACTCATAAAGTATAGAGAAGCTATTGGAAGGTGAAATGATACAAATAGCTATATTTATTTAAATGTCTCCAAATAAGGATTTAGAGAGTGAGAAGAAAGACTACTCATAGAGTGATTTATCTTGGAACAAAGAACACCATGCATATTTCCTTTTATGAATATAAAGCCTTAAAAGAATAATCTTTTAGGAAACCAAATTCAAAGCAATAAAGCCAAGGAGCTTTCTTGAGGGAAATGGAACAATGTTGTACTGTCTTTATGCTCTTATTAAAAAAGCGTGATTTTTCTCTCCAAAAGAAAAGAAAAGAAAACTATACCTGTCTTTTGAGACAGAAATCAAGATAAAAATTATTTTGATGTTTACCTTTTCATCTAAACCTAGCTGCAAAAGGATTAATAATCACTACTGGTATCCCTATAACATACAGACGTACTAAGCCTTATGTAACTCCTATTTAGAACGGACGGAAAATTGGTAAAAAGAAAACAAAGAATTGGGAAATAAAGGGAATTAGGGAAACGAGATGATGTGGCCTTTGCAACATAGGAATCCATAACCCAGGATCGTAGAACAAAAGAGAATAGCATATAGATATGGTTTATTTGAGATTTAGTTATTTATGTTTATTATTACCAATGATTCTTTAATCTTGTATGTACGTCTATTACACATGGGACATGGGAAACATCTCGTGCCAGAAAACTTAAACAAACCCGTCTTGTCTCTCCTCATTATGGAACAAAAATGCAACCTTGGCCATGTTTAGATTCCTCTCAAATTTCAAATTTTTACACTCTCTCTCCATCACATCAATCTTTAGGTATATGTATAGAGCACTAAATATAGATGAAAAGAATAATTAATTGTACAGTTTAGTTATAAATCATGAGACGAATCTTTTAAGCCTAGTTATCCTATGATTGGATAATAATTGTAAAATACAAACGAAAGTGCTACAATATTGGAATTGCAAAATTCTGCAATCTAAACAAGGCCCTTATTAATAACATACTTCCACGCTTCAAATATGTGCATGGTATACTTGATTTAGGGTGATAGTCTTGAAGCAAACAACACCTGCATGTTATTATATATATAAAATGTTAAAGAATAATCTTTTGGAAAACCAAATTCAAAGCTATAAAGCGAATGAGTTTTCTTCAGGGAAATGTGGAACATGATTGTACGTTTCTTTATGCTCTTATAAAAACATGTTTTTTTTCCGGTAGAAGAAAAATGGAATTATACCTTTCTTTGGAGGCAAAAATCAAGATAAAAACAATTTGACGGCTACATTTGCACCTATAAACGGTTACTAACCACCAGTAGTATATATTCCCTACACGTGATAGTAGCCTTATGAGTAAGAATCAATTTGGAACGGAAGAATCTGTAAAAAGCAGAGAATTCGGAAAATGATAATGAAGAAAAAAAATAAGATGACATGGCTTTTGGAATATAGGAATCCAAAACCCAGTACACTCACAAAGACCCTTATGAATGATAGAGCCGCTTGCTTGAAAAAATCGCAAATGTAGAAATAGGTGAAAATAAAGCAAATGGGGAAAAAATGTGCAGAGAATTAGAAAAAAAAATTAAGGAAAACGACAAGACGTGGCCATATAACCAACAAAAACGTTTTAAGTGAATTAGCATTTAGAAATAGTAGTTATTTGAGAGATTTATGTATGTTTAATACATACAGTACTTTAATTCTGTAGGTCTCTTACACGTGGGACACTTGCTTTATCCATGAACTCAATATAGCTACAATTCGCGGTAACCTTATCTTCCCTCTCAACGGGGCGGAGCACACACCGTGGTGTCGTTCTAGCGTTCTCATCCTCCATCCTCCTGCTCTTGCTCTCTCAAGTCAAAGCCGTGGATATGGTGGCGCGAGCAGCAGCGAGCTAGGGAGGCCAGGTAGCAGGCTAGTGCCGTCGTCAACCGGCTGCTCGTGAGCGCGGTGGCCTGCTTCCTAGAGGTCAGTGCGCTGGCTGGCTGCGGTGGAAGAGCTGGGAGGCTGTGCCGCCGCCGACGCCACTATTGTCGCAGGCCGGAGCGCGCACGCCACACGCGGACCAGACACCGGCGATGACCACTCTGGCGACGGCGTCCACGGCGGCGTGGACAAGGGAGGAGGACAAGGCGTTCGAGAACGCGGTGGCGGCCGCCGCGCCGCCGCCTGCGGACGGGCCGCCCGATGACGGCTGGTTCGCGGCGCTCGTGGCGAGCGTGCCGGCGCGGACGGCGGAGGAGGTGAGGCGGCACTACGAGGCGCTGGTGGAGGACGTGGCCGCCATCGAGGCCGGCCGCATCCCGCTCCCGCGTTACGCTGGGGAGGAGTCGTCCGCCGCCACGCCCGAGGGCTCCGGAGCTGCCGGCTCCTCCGCGCCCAAGGACGGTGGAGGAGGAGGAAGTGGGCACCGACGCGAAGAACGGAAGAGCGGCGGCGGCGGCGGCGATGCAGGGAAGAGCTGCTCTAAGGCTGAGCAGGAGCGGCGCAAGGGCGTCCCGTGGACGGAAGAGAGCACAGGTTCGTAGCAAAAATCTCCACGAGTTCTTGTTCTTGCCTTCAAACAAAGCTTGCATCTTTCATGCTAATCTTTGATGATGTTCTTGCGTTGGTTTCGTGGCAGATTGTTCTTGCTGGGTCTGGACAAGTTCGGCAAGGGCGACTGGCGGAGCATCTCGCGCAACTTCGTCATCTCACGGACGCCGACGCAGGTGGCGAGCCACGCGCAGAAGTACTTCATCCGCCTCAACTCCATGAACCGGGACCGGCGCCGCTCCAGCATCCCACGACATCACAAGCGTGACCGCCGGCGAGGTCGCCGCGGCCGGCGCACCCATCACGGGCGGCCCAGCCGCCGCGGCGGGGGCGATGCCGATGGGGCCGGTGGGCATGAAGCCGCACCACCACCCGGGGGCGCCGCCGATGAGCATGTACGGGCACGCGCCCATGGGCCACCCGGTCGCGGGGCACATGGTGGCGCCGGCGGCCGTGGGCACGCCCGTCATGTTCCCGCCGGGTCATCACTCGCCCTATGTCGTGCCGGTGGGATACCCAGCGCCACCGGCCAAGATGCACCAATGATCCATCGATCGTCTACCGGCGGCATTTGCACATCTGCAGAGCTGCATTTCGTTGCTTGTTCTTTCTTGATTTCGTTCATCTTTGTGTAGCCAACGCCATCTATATATCCATCCATCCTTTCCTGATCTCCCGGCCCTTAATCTGATGTAATAATGTAACATAGATGACTTGAGTGAGTGCAGGGCAGGCAGGCGATGAGGCGAATAATAAGAATTACATGCTGACTGTTGCAATAGCTCTACTACATACTATAATCACACTCAGGGAGGCTCCAGGAATGTGTAATTAGTAATACTAGACTACTAGCAGCCTTCCAGGGTGCAAATGTTGATCATTTGTGCAGAGTTGCAACTGGGGACTGATCGGATTCCATTTAATTTCTGGATGTAAATTGATTGTCTATAATATCTCATCTGTGTTGTATGTAGTGCAGAAATATGTGCTCATCATCACGGTACAATTCCTTTTCCCTTCTGAAGCATCTCAATCAAGTGTCCCCCACCGCAGCCGTTGTTTTCAAACAGTGTTCAGTTTGGGATTGAGCTAATGTTGTTTCAGTTTCAGTGACGATCTATGGTTTGATACTCAAATTGAGATAGATTAAATGTTTCATATCTTTTTAAAACCTTTTTGCGTGACTAGTGGACAGGCAAGTGCAGCACGCATGTGGATTCGTTTGCAAAGAAGGAATTACAGTTGCCATATATTGTAAAAAAAATGGGGCTGCCTTAAAGTGGAACATTCTGTTACTTAGTTATCGGTGAGAAATTGCCAATCTAATCATCCATACACAACTGAGAATACTGTCAAACAGCAGGACATCATCATTATTTAGACTTGGCTCCCGAGAGATCAAGAACACAATATTTATCTCATCTCCCACACCAAACTACTTGCATGGCTCTGATGGAAGTATATTGATAGTGCAGCTTGCCTTGCCATCGTCAGAGTTGGCCTCCCTCATGTACTGTTGGGAAATCCTCCCATGAGTGGGCATTGAGGATAGTAATAGCTCTTAGAAATTTTTTTTAGGAATTTTACAGGTTTGAATGGATGCTAAGTAACAGAAGGCATGAACACTGAAGGATTCCCAATCCTATGCTTTTCTCTCTCTCTATCTTTTCTTATATAAACCAAAGGAGGCCTAAAACAAAATTTATTCCCACATATTTTCACCATACAAGGAATCCAATGGCGAGTACAGGACGAAGGCGAAGCTATCAGCGTCTTCACAGAATCACAGCACAGATCGATGACCCCAAAGGAGGCTAATTTGGAACCGTTTGCTTCCTATTTAGACAATGATCATTTAATTCCTCTTTTTCTCTCGCCCTTTTCTTTTTCAGTGTGGCCATCAGCGTGTGACAAGGACTCCATACTGGAACCTTTGCGTCCATATCCCTCACAAATTAAAGTACCTTTTCTGATGTTGGTGTGTGGTGTTACTTTTTATTTGCTTGTATATTTCCATTTTAAATTGGTTCTATTCCTAGGCCGTTTCAAGTTGTTGGTGAAGTCGTTGATTTTATGGCTGGTGAAGCTATTGATTTTTTATGCCTATGTCCCT
>DXKC01008575.1:0-15961 GCA_031170775.1 Cymbopogon citratus
TATGTGTTCACAATAAATGGTGGTGCAGTCAGCTAGAAAAGTTCCAAGCAAGAGACGGTGACTGATTCTACAACAGAAGCCGAGTACATTGCAGCTGCTGGGGCTGCAAAAGAAGGTGTTTGGTTGATGAGGTTCCTCATTGAGCTTGGTGTGTTCCCTAATACGTTGGGCCCATTGAATTTACATTGTGATAACAGTGGGGTGATTGCACAGGCTAAGCAGCCTAGGGATCATCAGAAGAACAAACACGTACTCCGGAAGTTTCATCTCATTCGAGAGTTTGTGAAATGAGAAGAGATTAAACTATACAAAATACATACGGATTTGAATATGGCAGATCCTTTGACAAAGCCTCTTCCACAGCCCAAGCATGAGGCGCACATGAGGTCTATAGGGATTAGACATCTCAGAGATTAACTTTAGTGCAAGTGGGAGATTGTTGAGAATATGCCCTAGAGGTAATCATAGAGATGATGATATTCCGGTTGTATATATGAATATTATAATATGTTCAATGAATATCCATTATAGACAACTTGTATTGATTGGCAATTATATGAATTATTTGTGAAACTTATTTACTTGTTTGGTTATTCTAATGTTGTCCCTGGTCGGCATTCTTGTGAGAACACACACTTGAATTAGAGACCAGCACATGTGTTGGTTGATGACTACATTTCACAAGTCATAGACATGGAGATGTCAAACTAATAATGTCGGCACATGTATGATATGTAGGCTGGACTGACCCAACTTGAGATTGTCTCTATTCACGTCATGTATGTTATGTCCTTAGACCTGACATTGTTGTATGTACTCGAGATGTGAAACGGTCTACTTAGGGACCGTCAAACGCTGCTCTGTAACAAGGCAGTTATAAAGGTAGTCTTCGGGTGGTCGGAAAACATAATATGAGACATAGACAGTCAAGATGGAATTTGCCCCTCTCCACGTGAGAGAGATATCGCTGATCACTCAAGTGATTGAATCAACAAATGCATGGCCGTGCTTGGGTTAAGTGTTAACCCAGGAGTTGAATCATATATCGAGAGGCAAAGGGAATAACATGTACGTGGTCGGTAGTGGTTCATCTGATATGATCACTGTGTGCGCATAGAAGTTGTCATGCCTTGCTAGAGGCCGTTGTCAACTATTGGGCGAGTAGGAGTACTCAGCCCATGTCTATGTGTCCGTGAACCCATAGGGTCGCACGCTTAAAGGGCTTGAAGCCTAATACGGGTTGGACCTGGATTAGACAAGGCTTAGGGTTTCCTATTGTGCCTCCAACTCGGAACCCTATGGAGACACCTATATAAGCAAGAGGTAAGGCATGGCCAAAGGTAATCAATTCGATCTGTTCCAAACCTGGGCAGCTGTTGTTGCTCTCTCCACGCTCACGCCTTAGCTTCTCGCGGATCTAGCAATCCGACGAGTTGCATCGCTTCTTCCCTGCACGTGTGGGACACCTCGGAGGTGCTACATCTGGAGCACTGAGACGGACCACGGTGGTCGGCGAGTGGTCGGCGGTGGTTGGCGACTGAACTGCGGTGGTTGGCGAGTGGTCGGCGACTGAACTGCGGTGGTCGATGGAAAGATCGGACGTGGTCTGGAACCGCCTGCTGCGACGCGCACAACTACAATGAGTTGTCTTCCGCTGTATCTGCGCGTCTAGTGGTAATCCCGTGACCTATACCTGGCAGTAGATTCTGGTTTATGGTGTGAAAATTTTTATTTTCTGGCTAGCGTAGCACACTCGTAACCCAACACAATGACCTATTGTGGCCTCCTGCTTCGAGAATGCCGGACTCGTATCTTATTTGGGTCATCATTTCCATATTGTGTTTGTGTGAGTAGGCTTCGCCTTGTGGTGGTTCGCACCATATTGGCTGCCTACGGATCTTTCAAAAAAATATGGTTAATTAATCTATTAGAGATTCTAACACCTTCAACAAACGCAGAATCATAGTTGTAGTCAAGGACATATGACATATCTACTAATTAATTAATATATCAACTAAATTAAAGTGGGGTTAAGCGAACCGACAGTTGTTACGATATGTGCGGAGAATAAAAACACAAATCTCACTAAACTCAACGTATATGTGGAGAAAAGGAACCCAAATCTTATTGAGAGGTTATAGGATGAGTTGAAAATAATACTCAGAAAAATCGAACCAATGATAATGTTAGTTTATGGGGTGTTTTTATACGTGTAGTCCAAACTTGAGGGAGTATATATGTTCAGAAATATATTTCTAAAAAATTAGATTTATGGTAACATCCTAGTAAATAAATAAATGAAAAATATCTAGAACCGAAATCAACATATTCAGTGGTCAATCTGTGCGCACTAATTCTACATTCTTCTGGCTGTCATGCGCCAACATTTTATCTTGTGCAGGAACCATATGATTATCCGTATGTGTTGTTTCCATTAGTGGCAGGTTCTCATTCTTTCCTCCCCACTCCGCCATTCTCACTTCTGCCAGCGCCGCCTGCAATAGTCACCCACCCAGTTTCATATAGTCGACAACTTATTCACCAGCTAATAATCTTTTGAAAAAGGGCTTCCTAAAGAATAATTTTTAACAGGGATTAAATGTGGCAGTTACCTGTTTATCCCACTTTGTTGTGAAGATAATGGCAAGAAGTATAGACATTTGGAGAAACGTTCCTATCAACATGCCCATCCATATGCCCTGCAAATTCGAAGAAGCCACAAATATATAAATGAATACAACGTACGATTGCTTCGGCCGATCAAATAGCTAGCAATGTGGTCAATACTGAATAAATAGGTACTATTGTGTTTAAAATTGTAGTTCATTTGACTTTTTTATTTCAAGTTTGACCACTTATCTTATTCAAAACTTTGTTCAAAATATCACTTCTTCTGTTGAGGAAGGAGGCTTCGAGGCAAGATCTACAAACGTTTGTCTCGGCTTGCTACCAAACTCGTAAGCAAATAGCAGGGTGTGAAGCAAGCCAGCTATTGGTGCTAGACGGCTTTCTTGTCAAAGAGCGTTCTATTTGTAGGGAAGACAGTCTCAATCGGCCGTAAAAGACGGATTTGTTTATAACTGACCCATTTTTAATATACCACCCAACTAGTTACTCATGGGAGGCTTCACTACTTTATTAACAAAAAATCTTTAAAAATAACCTAAATTTGACTACGTTTGCTCTAATTTTTTTAATAAGATGAATGGTCAAACTTGAGATAAAAAAATTAAAAAAAACTGTAATCTGGAATGGAGGGAGTAGTTATTTTGAACTGGATTTTAGTTTACCATTATGCCATGTTTTAGCTTGAATCCAAACAGGATACCCATTGGAATGCCCACTAGGTAGTAGCAACCAACGTTTATGAATGCCACAGGCACTTGCCACCCAGCTCCTACTGCTACACCTGAAAGAAAGCAGGCAAGAACTTTGTTTTTCATATATGTTTTCACATAACCACATCAATTTGAAAAGAACCTTTTACCTAACTCAGACCAAAAACTAACTCAAAACTCATTGGACAATGTAATGCATGTGAAGCGGTACTACCTTACCTGATAGTACAGGCCAGATGCTGCTCATGCAAACGGTCAGAGCGAGGAGATGCCCCAGCTTGGAAGCTCCATGTATCACCTCCTCGCTGTCGCTGAAGAGCTTGGGCAGGCTCGTCCTCCAAATGAGGACGACGGCCATGAAGATTGCTCCCATGAAGATAGATGTTGATACTGCCACAAGCACTGCAAACTTTGTCTCCTTAGGCCTGTTTGCACCCAGCTCATTGGACACCCGAATGCTGGAGAGATCGACCCCGGCATTTTTATTTGGCAATCAGATAATATATTAATTAATTAATGAAGCACATGGCAACAATACATGTGAACTCAATAATAATCTCCAATGCTGTATGTTTCTTGCATACCCGATTGCTGTGCTGAAGCCCAGTGCAACCATTATAGTCATGAACTCGAAGTTGAGGCTGCATTAGTTCTCTCTTGTCAGAATAAAGATGACGACGAAACCAATTCACTCATTAATATAAGGCATTGTTATTGGTATCTCCAACAGATATACTCCGGATGATTGTACAATGGCAAATAAACGCACTCACCAGACCGACATGATATCGATTTGAAGTTTGGCCTGTTGGAGGAGACCCACCAGAATGAGAAGTGTCGTGTAGTACCAAAACTCCAAGCTGTGTATACAATGCTTTTATCATAAAGAAGAAGGAACAGTAGAAACTATGTCGTCCAACACAGCACAACAACACACGCACAAAAAGAAGGGGACGTCAGGCACGGCCGAAAAAAGTAGAATCAGAGCTTTTACAAGGTAGACACATCACGTGGTGCTAGCTAGCAGGGCTGTGCCCAACCGCGTACGTGGTCGACCCTGTGCCCATGCGCAAGATGCCCCATGTTCTGTGTTATGTCTGTCCGAAGCATGAAGTTGTACCATGCCAGCTCGATCATCATCCACCCGCATCCTAGGCCAGGCCCGTATTTTATCCATTCAAGCGATGGTGTTTGGCAGATCGTCTAAGAGAAAGTTCCTCACGCACCACCGAGTATCGATAAAAGGACACGCACCACTCTAAAAAGCTATCTCTTAACTAGCTTTAAATATTTCAAGATATATCATGCATAAGGATATCCAAGTTATGAGCTATGCTAACATTTAGCACTATTGAAGATGTTATCTTAGAGCTAGCAATCAACTTATACTATTGCGGATGTCCTATGTAGCAAGAGACACCACCCTTTCAACCAACTTGGAGGAGCCATTATTGTCGAGAGCAAAGGTACTAAAGAAGAAGACAAAGCTCTCAACTTGGGTCAACCAATCTCGCCAACAATCTGAGATATCACCTCTACTCGCACATATGGAGGAACTGAGTCGAAGCTTTGAAGAATTTAGTTTACGTTTTATTACCAGAAAATGTAATAAGTTAGCGCACGCTTATGCTCGCTTGCTTTCTCGTGAAACTCAGGTGGTGGAGTGACCTATAACCCCACCGGGTCTCACATATTTCATAACCAAAGATTGTAATCCTGGTCATGATTAATGAAGCTTCGGTTTCCCCAAAAGAAAAGCTCTCAATTTGCTGCTATGCTGGGAGGCAGTGGCAGATCTAGAAAAGATATTTAGGGGGCTGAACCAAAAGGAGGTAGACCAATTCAACTCAATTATATCCCATACAAACCTAAGATAAGAAAAAAAAATACTTGTCTTTTTAATGGGATGCGAACAAGCTTGTATTCTACATGTTGGGCCACTCAAATACAAGCAAAAAAAAGGCCCAGGAAGGAGACCAGCACTGTCCAGAACGTCTCCAACATCTCCTTCCCTATGGCTAATGGCTCAAATTTTTATGAAGGGGCTGAGGGGGGGCTCTAATGGCGCAGACAAGGTAGGGGGGCTAGAGCCCCGGCAGACCCCCCCCCCCCCCCCCTCTAGATCCGCCCCTGCTGGGAGGCATGTCCCAATATGGAGGTTTAAAGAACTAGAGGCAGAAGGAGGGGCATCCATAAGATAAGATGAGAAGAGAGGTCGGCAACAACACATCACACCATTGTTGGATTAAAGGCACTTTGGTCGGTTGCTCGTCAAATGTTCCTGGCCCACGTCCTAAATCCTAAGATGTTGTGGCTTAGCTACGTCCTAAAATTAGTTTAAGTTTTACTTCAATTCTCCTCAATACATATGGATTGATGCAGATACTTGCACCGCTAATAAACTGATCAGTTCTAGGGTTACATGGCTTTCAGATGTGACAACCCTTACCTTTGGCTAGGCCTTTGGCCATAGTCTTTGTTTAACGGTGCAGCATGGCAGGGGCCGGTATTGTGCCGTGCCATCGAGCAAAAAGGTATGAATGAACCTCATGCATATATTTACATACTTTATATACAACTATAACACTACTATTCTCTTAATCCTAGAAAACTTATGCTTTAGCCCCTGACAATACTCCTAGAATAGGTTGGAGATGTACAGGCTTGTAGAGAGTATCCATGATAACTTTATTTATGCACAGAGAGTAATCCAGCTGCTGCACAAAAGAAGAAGTCGGCATTATTCATCAAATTAGACATCTCAAAAGCCTTTGACTCAATAGGTTGGAGTTTTCTTCTTGAGGTTCTACAAGCTCTAGGATTTAGCACAAATTGGAGAGATTGTATAGCAACCTTATTGGGGACTATAACATCAAAAGTGTTGATCAATGGGGAGCCAACCCAAGGCATTCGACATGCTAGAGGATTAAGGCAGGGGGACCCCTTATCCCCCTTTCTATTCATTTTGGCTATTGATCCACTGCAATGGATAATTGAAGCTGCAGCTGAAAGAGGGATCCTAAAGCCGATCTTACCAAAAGCAGCAAATTTGACATGCTCCTTGTATGCTAATGATGCAGCAATTTTTGCATACCCTAAAAAGAGGGAGTTGGAGAACATGCTCAGGATTTTGGATTTTTTCGAGGAATGTTCTAGACTCATAATAAACATATCCAAGATAGAAATTTTTCCAATAAGAATGGATAAAACTGCAGTTTTCGAGTTACTTCAAAACTTTCCTAGCAAGATCAGTAGCTTTCATGGGAAATACCTAAGATTGCCCCTCCACATACGTAAGTTAAGCTTTCATGGGAAATACCTAAGACTGCCCCTCCACATACGTAAGTTACATAGAGTGGATGTGCCACCTCTGATAAACAAAATTGGTGCCAAACTACCAGGTTGAAGGGCAGGTTCTTGTCCTCAATAGGGAGAGAAACCTTGGTAAAGACGATTCTTTCATCTCAGCCGATATATCACATGACAGCATTTCCAGAACAAAAGTAAAGTGGTTAATCAGAAAGATTAGTTGATTGAGAAGGAGCTTTTTGTGGAGAGACAAGACGACAGATAAAGTATATGGGGGCACTCTATCATAAACTGGCCAACAACTTGTAGGCCAAAGGAGAAAGGCGGACTAGGCATATTGGATCTCGAACATTTCGGAAGGGCATTAAGATTACGATGGATAATCAATGGAAAAATCAAGATAGAGCTTGGACAAGCTAGACCTACCTGTGGATATGGATGGGACAGAGATCTTTTTTGCAGCTTCGACAGTGGTATCAATTAGAGATGGAAAGGCGGCCAGGTTTTGGACTTCCTCATGGGTCGATGGGCGTGCACCAAGAGTGATTGCACCGAACCTATATAAAAAATCAAGGAGGAAATCTCACTGTACAAAAAGCTCTAGAAGACAATCATTGGATTTCACTCATAATCCGTTTAGCTACAACCCAGGAAATAAGAGAGTACGCAACTCTCTGGGAGGAAGTGAACCAAACCTAGCAGGATGACAATACACCAGACAGTATCCAATGGTGCTGGACAGAAGATGGGGAGTACTCAGCAAAAAATGCCTAGTGCATACAGTTTCAAGGAACTTTTGTAAACTGAAACTTCAACCAATTTGGAAGGCAAAAACGGAGCCAAAATGTAGATTTTTTGCCTGGACGCTGCTACATAAAAAAATCCTGACAGCGAACAACTTGATAAAGAGGAACTGGCCACATGATCCAATATGCATGCTTTATGGTTTAGAATCAGAAACACCGACACATCTATGCAAGGACTGCATTTTCTCAAGGGAGGTGTGGTCTATGATCAAATTTTGGTTTGGCTTAGCAGGGATCAACACAGTTGAAATGTCTGGCTCACTACACAACTATTGGTGCAAATGCAGAACTAAAATATAGTCAAAGAACAAAGGAGGAGGTTTGATGAAATTATAATATGCCTATGGCAGAATTTGTGGAAGAAAAGGAATCGTCGAACCTTCCTGTTGATACCTAGAATTTCTAGAAGGTGTAATTGACATCATCATCATGTTTCTGTCATCAAGAGAACCTCAGAGCAACCGCAGATCATCATATTTGGTGCTTGGGCAAGGAAACCCACTTTTCGGGCGCTGGATCAGCTAGAGTCGGCTTATCCGGGTCGCTAAGTCGGCTAAGCCGACTTACCAACTTCTTTAAATGCAAGAATGGACCTCACCATTATGTTTTTCTCGTCGAGCTGATCAAAAAACATATATGGTTTGCCCCGTTGGAGTCTGGATGAATTAATTAGGAATTTTGGAAGATTTCATAATCAACCAGTGGGCTAAGCCGACTTTGGCTGTTTTCAGCCGAAAAAAGCCTCTCAGGCCCGAGGAAGTCGGCCTAGCCGACTTAGGACCCGGCTAAGCCGACTCGGGCCTATTTTTTATGCTGGTTTGGCTTCCAAGTCGGTTTTGGATCTATTTTGGACGTGGCAAACATGGAGATCGTGATCTGGAGTTGTTTCCTACTGGGATAAGACCAACCCCCTCTATATATATGGGAGGATCATGGTCGATTGATCCCATCCAATCAATCGAACAAAAAACCAATCTATTACCTCTCTTTACCCTAATTTCTCCTCTCAACCTTCTATATGTTGTTCATGCCTTGATTCAGACGACCAAGGATGGCGTCCTAGACTTATCCGCCGACCTAGGACAACTCAGCGACGTCATTGCCCTGACGGGGTCCCTCCCAGGCAAGAGCTTGACCAGTTACTTTGCTAGTTTGCTTGAAAACTAGTCGGTTCTTTGTCCCGAAAGTGTATTGGTTATCCTTTGGTGGTTTACTTTGTAAAGCTCTCTGTCATTCACCACGTAAGAGCGATTACCTCGCTGTGTTCTTCGGCTCGTGGCGGCCCTAGCGTCTAAAGCCCTCATGGTGCGTTGGTCCGGATCACTTTCGGCGTCAACACTTCCAAAACAAGCAACTGTAAGTCAAGTGGCACTCCTTTGCAAGGAAGACATCGATCAGTACTAGTGGGCTTCTAAAGCCAATGTTCAATCAAACCAGTAGCTTAGTTTCTTAGTTTCAGGGTTACCAGTGGGCTTCCAGAGCAATGTTCAATCAAACCAGTAGCTTAGTTTCTTAGTTTGAGAGTTTTTTTCTTTTAAAGGCTCGATAGTTTGTTTTATAGGCTGAGTTGGAGTGGTGACGGTGAGGTTGTTCTCCCGTTATAGCTGTATTTTCGTCTTTCTAAAAAATAATACTCTAGATTGGACCCATGGCAGACTCAAGATTGCAGTCCCCCTGCCATGCATTGTATTTAATAAAGAAATTACTACTACTCTGTACTTGGTCACTTTCAAAAAAAATAGCGTCCACCTTTCAATAAATAATAATATACGTGCGTAGTTTCAGTTGAACTAATAAAAATCCTAAAACATCATTTTTTTTCTTAACGGAGGTAGTAGTAATAAATGTAAATAAAAATAAAATAAATTCTGCAAATGAAGGTAATAAGCCGGCCGGCAACGTGGAAGGACGGAAAAGTACAAACAAACCAGATCATGACGGCGGACCCGAGCGACAGCTTGACGAAAGCGCCGAGGTTCCTGAACGCGCGCACGGTGAATCCTTTCCACGCGTCGGTGAAACGTCCGCCGCCGGTCATGTAAGCGAACTGCCCAACGACGACGAGCCAGTGGGAGACGTCCCCGGCGACGGCGGCTCCAGGGAGGCCATAGCCGAGCCTCGTGACGGCGACGTACGTGAGCAACGCGTGCACGGCGAGGACCAAGCCGGAGATGGCCGCCACGGCCCAGATCCTGCTCTGCGCCTGGAAGAACATGAGCAGCGGGATGTTGGCGGCGTGCGCGAACAGCCTCGGGATCGCCCACCGCGCGTACGGCCCCGCGGCGCGCGACACGGCGTCGGGCTGGTGGAGGAAGCGGTGCAGCAGCGGCGCGGCGAAGACGTACGCCGGCGACAGCGCCAGCGCCGTGGCGGCGCAGATGATCCACGACTGCTGCGTGTAGACGCCCAGCCGGTCCAGCTGCCCCGCGCCCACGGCTTGTCCGCTCAGCGTGTCCAGCGCGCTGCCCATGCCAAACTACAAGTTCCAACAAGAGCAAGATGCATGAGGAAATCAGTCACAGACAAAACCAATTGCATTGTTTGCTGCTCTGTAGCTAGGCAGAGGAATCAAACGCACCAGAACTCCGTAGGCAGAGGAATCTAAGATATTCTCGACCACGCTGACGGCGGCGAGCTCCACCTCTCCGAGGTGGCCGACGAAGGCGGTGGCGACGAACCCGATGGAGAACTGAAACACCTCCGTCAGAAGCGCCGGTAAGGCAAGGCGCCATAGCAGCCTCGACTCCTCCCAGCTCCGGCCCACAAGGTTCTTCATGACGACATGGGCATCCAGCCGATGTGGATGTGGGGGTGTCTCCACCTCATGCTCGAGCCTGCTGCTGCTTGGACTCGATGTCATGGGGTTGTAAGCTAGCGCTCTCTTTGCAGTTTGCTGCTGGCACCAAGGATATGTAGCCTTTTAATTTTCGATAGCGGGAACTGCAACGCCGGTGATTGATTTGCGCACTCATGTCGCTCTCCTAATCTCTATCTGGGAAACATCAGAATCCATCAAAGATTCAAAGATGTGGCTAATTACTCTGAGATCCTATGATTTCTCCGCCCATGAACGTAAGCATTTCTAGCAGCACAAAGATTTGACTACAGCGCAGAAAATTTTTGCCTAATGAAATCCTTCCAGGCTTCCACGCTCATCATTTGAGTAAGGGGCCCAGTGAATTACTGCCTGTCATTTATAGCATCATCAGTTACCTAACAAGGCAGGCATTAATTGTGAGGGGCAACCAATCATTTTCTTCTCCGTTTAATTAAAAGCAGCCACAAGGGACCCTGTATATCTTTACTAATGGTTAGAAATTGAGATTTTGATGAAAAAAATCTTCCTTCAGTTTTTGCAATTAATTATCCAAATATAATCATCTACTATTCCTGATTTTTCGCTGGTCAAATCTAGAAAACAAGAATGTAGAAACTATTAGAAAATGAAAATATAGAAATTGATTTTTATAAAGCTCTCTAAATAATGACTTGGAGAGTGAGTTCTAAAGGATTATTCTAATGCTCCAGTTTGTCCTAATAAAAATCCTTATATTTGTTCACAGAGAAGGTATAGCTTGCAGAAAGAAATCTTTCAATCTTATAAGCTACTCTCTCGGTCCAAAAGAAAAAACACAGTTTTATAAGCTACTCGCTATGAAATTTGGATAAAGAATTTCTGGTCCACTTGGCTTCAATAAATCAAGTCATCCTGTAGAGTGGAATTTTTTAGATTAAGGAAATTTGCCTAAAGAATATCTGATTTACTTTGTCATCTTATTTTGATTCGAGTTATGTGTCCGCAAACTTATTAAGTGGTGCACTACTGTGGTTGCTATGGTCCAAAGATTTTTTGACCGAACGGTCGGTGAGTCCCGACCTCTTTTTTTTTCAATTGAATGAAAGGAACGTAAGTACAGGAGAGTTTACAAGACCTTTAGGTCCAAAAAAGAAAAGAAGGTAATGTTACAAGATGATATCTCTCCAAGATTTGAGTTGATTGCTAATCGTCAGTTTGGCCTTAAGACAAACCGAATCTATCTCACATATGAAGTGATTCTTCCATTGTTCCGTGCATCTGACCCCATTGTCGAAAATGATTTTGTTTCTAGTACACCAAATATTCTAACAAGAGGCGATCAATATTTCCCTAAAGATAGGGCTGTTGAAGTCGTTCTTGGCCTTGATGATCATGTTTAAAGTGTCCAGACCGAAGTCCCAATCGATAGAAAGGATGGCCCAACACTGCTGACTAAAACTACAGTGAAAGAAAAGATGGAAGTAATCCTCTTCAATGCCTGAGTTGCAAAGCACACATGTATAGTCTGGGAGTTGCATGTTCTTTCTTTTCAATAGATTTCTTGTGTTCAAACGATCTCTGGCAAGCAGCCAAAAAAAGAACTTGTGGTTTCCCATGTTACCTACTTTCCAAAACCAATTGAAGAGAGGGGATGCCTCTGTTTGGGGACTCAGAGCTTTGTATGCTTTGCTGCTGCTGAAGTTGTTATTGCCCCATGAATAAGTCCAAGTGTCTGGGTTTTCTAGATCCCAATCCCTCTCTTCCAAGATAGGATTCAGCTCCAGGAGTTGATTAGTAGCAATGACTGATAGAGTAGGTGAAAACACTCTGGTCATTTGTTGGCTGAGTAGGAATCTGACAAAACATTTTGGTTTTCTAGCAAATGAAAAGAGCTGAGGGAATCTCTCTTTCAAAGGTTGGTCCACCCAAACATCTGTCCAAAGGAGCACTGAATTTCCTTTACTTGGATTACATTTGGCCAAAGCTTGAAATTTAGGATAGATTTTCATCACATCTTTCCACCAGAAGGATCCAACGAGGGCTCTTCCCTGGGGGAGAATGTTGGGGTTGATATAGAGCTTGTTCCATGTTAAAGAGACCCAGGGTATATCTGCCTTATTGTAAAACTTATCTAAATATTTCAAGAGCAAAGCATCGTTTTGTCTTTCTATGTCGATGATACCGAGCCCCCCTTGAATTTTAGGTTTGCAGGCCTCCTCCCATGCCACCAGAGCTTTGCCTCTACAATTCGATTCACCTTTATTCCACAAACATGCTTTCCTAGCTTTGTCTAGCTGATCAATTATTTTTGGAGGGAGTTTCAGACAACACATATAAAAAGTGGGAAGGGCACAAAACACTGAGTTTACCAGTATAAGCCTACCAGTGTAGCTCAGGAATCTACTGATGCCATTGAGTCTTCTTTCCACTCTGCAAGTTAAGGGGGCAAAGTTTGTTATCTTTGGCCTAGTAGTACCTAAAGGTAACCCCAGATAGGTGGAAGGCATGCTTCCAACTTGGCAACCAAAGGTGTCAGCCAGATTTTGTGCCCTTTCAGCTGTCATGTTGATAGGAACTAGGAAGGACTTTGAGTAGTTCACTTGTAAACCACTGGAGTCTGAGAATGGTCTTAAAAGGCCTTTAAGGTTGAAGAGAGTTGTAGCATCACCAGGTAGGATTAGTAGTGTGTCATCTGCATATTGAACAATGGGGAAATCATCTTGAAAATTGTCAATAATAGGATGTTTCAGCACTCCCATATGCCAAGCTTTATTCACTATGGTTTGGAGAAGGTCTGCTGCTAGGACAAAGAGAAGTGGGGACAAGGGATCCCCTTGCTTGACACCCCTTTTACAGTCAAAATTCATGCCAGGACAGCTATTCAGGATGACTGAAGATGTGCCAGTTTGGAGAATGTTTTTGATCCAATTCATCCATCTTTCAGGAAACCCCTTGTGTTTCAGAACCTCAAAAATGAAGCCATGCTCTAACTTATCAAATGCCTTCTCAAAGTCCAGCTTGAGAACCACAAAGTCTAGCTTGAGAACCACAATGCCTTCTCAAAGTCCAGTCTTGAGAACATGTAATTAACATCTGAATAAGCATTTTGTAATACATGATGATTTAACTAAATATAGTGCATAAATACGTGAAACCTTTTCTTCTCTAGCTAGGATTTGAAGCAATGAGAGGGCTCCTAACTTAAAGATTAGGTAGGTAGGATTCCTTGAAAGCACAAGCATATTATAGACCTTTTCCTCAATCCGGAAGAGATAAATAGAAGTGTCCAATGTAAGTGCTTTTATCGTTTTTTTTTGTTCTGTATTTTTTATTTGAATTAATTAAACACAAATAATATGTTGTAGGTTTGTAATTTTGTACCGAAGAAAGGCACATTGCAAAACTACATAACAAGTTTCAGAATTTTCAGATGTACCTTTATTTTTTTCTTTGATTTTGCAAAATTTCTTGTATGCAGAAGTGTTTACATGTGTCAACACATAGCTTCTCCACTGTATATCTTGTTGACGGCGTTCCATCCTCTCTTCCGTCAGGCTTCAGATGCATGCGCGCAAGCACTTCTCTCCAGTCTCCATCGCTGCCGCTGCGGTGAGCTTCAGGAGCGCTGCTACGGCCGGAGGTGGCACAGCGTGGCCGGAGGCGTCGGTCGTGTCGCCGCTGCCACCACGACTGTGTGCACCGTGCATACCGCGCCGCTGCCACTGCCCATGATGCCGTCCGTTGCGTCCCCTGGCCTGCCGCTGCTGTGCGTTGCCGCTTGTGTAGTAGGCTTCGTGCCATGGGGCTTGGCTGCGCCCCGCCGGATACATTACAGTTACAGGCCGTGCGTGTGGGTTCACTTGCAGCGAGGACCTGGAGCGGGAGGCCGGAAGCGGCGTTTCAGCGCATGCACTCGACTGCTCGAGAAGAAAGCTTTAGAAATTATGCCTAGAGTCCGGGCGCCGCGCCTGATAGCGAGCAAGGGGAAGCAGGATGACACGTGGCAGGAAGATAAGCAGGAGGGGATGGTGCAACTTTCGTACTAGTAAAGATGTGGTTACCATTCACCTTAATAGCAAATTGGTGTTCATCATTGAGTATGTGCAACAGGAGCGGGCGTGTGCACACCGAGCACGGACGCGAGTGAGGCCATGAGGGCGGGGCCGATTATCGTGCTAGGTCTCGAGCCGGCGCTCCATAGGTCAGGTCGCTCGACTCTGGAGTGGGCAAGGAGCATGTGCGCGAACGTGGCCATAAGGTCAGGGCTGATGGCCAGCAGGGCTCGGTCTTGGGGCATGGTGATGCTGGGCAAGAGCCTGGTTGACATCAAACTGAATAACCGGAATTAACGACTAGAGGGGGGAACGAAAGCTTCAAATTTCTCTTAAAACTTTGATCCTCGTCTCGTCACACAACCCCAAGAAAAATTCCAAGCACGGTGATGTCCACAACCCAAAGAAGGGGTGGGGGGTGGGTTGTCCCTAGAAAAACAGCGGAACACTACAAAATCAATACAACAAACGAAACTCAAATCAGAGATAGAACGAACGGGATGCAAGAGATTGAGCGAAAACTGCATAGGGGTGGACTGCCCGGACTCCCAGATGCGGTCCGTCTGTAGGTCACAAATTGACGAAAAATAGAAGCAAAGCAAAGCACTGGACACTGCACAAAATTGAACAGCGAACTCTCCGGGCTCAAGGGCGGGCTGTGCTGCGCAGGTCAAAAATCCAAAACCGAACAGCAAAGAACCAGTTCTAGACACAGTTCAAAAAATAAACTGCAGACTGTCCGGGTATACAGACACAGACTATTTGTAGGTCAAATTTCAGCACACCAACCGAAGCGAACATAATCTAGAAACTGACCCTAGAATGAATGACGAACTGTCCCCAGTTCATAAAACGAAACCCCCCTCCAAAAGTCAAAAATATGACTGTCCGCGGGTCGCGTTCTAGCAACTCCGCAAATCGCATATATAGTTCACCAAATCGACCCAATCTCGGCCAAATCAAAACCAATTGCCATCAAATTTGGTAGGGAGGATCACAAGGCAGTAGGTGAGCTATCTCTTAGAGATCATCGCCCAATTTAAAGCCAATCAAGGGAAACCGATTGGAGAACAGAAAATCGCCAATGTTTGGATGAGGGTCCAAGGATCCTTGGATGCATCCATTCGGACCATAGATTGTGAACCAACCTGTCAATGACGGATAGCATACAGGGTTGTTCTTTGGACCCAGGATTTTACCTCTAGGCGCCGCAAAAATTTTTCTTATGCAAATCGTTAAACCATATATAATTCTCGGTGCATACTCTAATTCGTTAAACCATATTGACTCAAGTGTCATGTTTGGAACTTACTGACTGCAGCTGATGCGGCTGATGGCCTGATGATCTGCGCTGCTGCGCTGGTCGCCGCCGGTGTCTGTCGTCTAACGAATGAAGGGTCGTCGGAGCCGGAGCAGATCGCCGGTCGCAAGAGTCTCAGCAGTTTGGCGCTCATCGGCTGTCGCGGCGACCTGGCAGCGACGCGGAAGTCAGTGGTCAGTGGGCCATCCCGTTGCGGCGTCGCCCGTCCGCAGTCCTGCCCGTCCGGCCGTCCCCGGAGGCCCGGACGCTCATCGTGGGATCGCGTCTCGCCATCACGACCGTGCCCGGCGCCGCTCCTACTCGCTCGTCGCGTGGATCGTGATCGCGTCTCGCCGTTG
>DXKC01008577.1:0-11627 GCA_031170775.1 Cymbopogon citratus
AACAATTTCATCATTCTATAAGGTCCTAAACATAAAATACCCCTATGTAAATTTTTCGACGCCAGCCGTGCGCCGCATCTCGAAATTTAACCGCGGCCCCCCTGTAAAAATTCCCGGCACTAGAACCCACCCGTCGACCGCCACCGCCAACTTGAAAAAGCGCTGTTCCGAGCCCGCCCGCTAACCGCGACGGTTAAAAACGCGTACGGCGTCGTCGCGTTCCCTCCCTCTGGCCTCCTCCCCCCATCCCCATCTCGTTCCTCCGCCTCGCTATCCTCCTCGCCTTTTACCCCGCACGCACATCGCGTCGCCTCGCCTCGCCGCCTCCCTCCTGTCCGTCTCGCTGAAACCCTCTCTCGGCCACCGCCGCCGCGGTCGATCCGACCCGGCAGCAGCTCAACTCGGGGGACCCCGTCGCCGCAGCATCCTCCGTTGGCGGGGGGAGCTGTCGTCGTGGTCGCCGTCGTATTCGGCGGCGGGAAATTGGATGCGCCACGGAACGGGCGAGAGGACCTAGCTAAGTTGGATACGGCGGCGACGGGAGGACGTGATGCCGGGGGTGGCGTCCGCAGCGGGATCGGGGATCTGGTCGCGCCGGCGGGACGAGATCACGTTCGATCGCCTCCAGAAGGTACCGTCGCGCGCCCTCGGCTTCGTTCGTAGCCTGAGCTCGATCTGGGTGATGGGAATTGGGGGTGGGTCTGTCCTGCTGCCCTGGCGTAATTTCTGGGACGGAGCTCGTGCCCTGCCCCTCCGCCTGGCTTGATTGCTTGCTCTCAGCTCCTGAGTCGCGAAAACCTGCATGGACGTGTTGGTTTGGGGACTGGATTTAAGGGAATCATTTGCTGGGTTCGGAATTTTTTTTATGAGTTGATGATTCATTTATGCGGCAGATTATGTTGATGAATTCAGTCAGGTTACGCTTGTTGCTGCTTCTGATAAGCATACGTGCTAGTTTCGACCTTTTGTAGCAGCTCATTTGTACTGTCTTTGCATAAATTCTAGTGCATTGCTCTTATGATAGGGTGAGCCCGTGACGGTATAGCTGCACTTTTGGTTCGTACCTGAATGTGGTAGTGGGGATGGGGGAGTGCTAGCCTGCTAGGTTGGGTTGGGGTTCTCATTCTGCTCTGTACGAAATTTGACTGGCTTGTGCTGTTTTCGTTACATGGTAGTGTCCGTTTCATACAATTCAGGCTCTTAGTTTCAAGAGTGAGGGTTCAAAAGTCTGTCCTGATGTTTAATTTGAGTGGCCTGTAAAAGTTCTGCTCTGGCATCTGGCAATAATGTCTGTCAAATGTCAATGATGCCTGGTAGGAATACTGCTTATGAAAAACAATGGCTCAAAGAGGAATGCATGATTCAAAAACTTTTAACAAGTTGCTGTGAAATGAAATTGTCAGGTTGTGATAGGTCTTAGTTAATTTCAACGGAACCGTGAAGTCTTCACTCTTATGAAATCTTAACACTTCCAATTATTTCTTTCATTGTAGCTGGTATAGTTTCAAGTAGAATCATACTGGATAGAACTGGTGATTGCACACAAATAACTAAAACATGCTTTTGTCCATTCCATTCTGGTATTATCACATGTTCTGTAATCTTCTTTATTCAAGGTTTGTGCCATGTCTTCTATGATGACCTTGCATTTGAATTACAACGGTCTTGCACCATCACCTTTATTTGAGTTTGACAGTTTGTGAATGTAATATTGCATCACTCTCAAATAGGATTGTGATTGATCGTTATTCTGTAAGTAGGTTCTTGTCAAGCTGTTTCTGTCATCGAGTTCATTCTACTGGATATATTTTTCAGCAACTAAGTTCTCAATTGAGGAACTGACTACTTTATGGCTGTGAATTGTTTTTTTTTTTTTTTTTCAGTTCTGGAATGACTTGCCACCTCAAGCACGGCAGGAACTCCTCAAATTGGATAAGCAAACTCTCATCGAACAAGCACGCAAGAATTTCTACTGCTCAAGGTGCAATGGGTTGCTTCTGGAAAGTTTTGCACAAATTGTTATCTATGGGAAGGCACTGCAGGAAGAAACTTCAGATGTAGGTTGTCTGAGGACAGCTACTGAGTCCAGAATCACACAAGGAGAGCAAGATGGGGCTCAGGACCCATCAGTTCACCCCTGGGGAGGTCTTTCAACCACAAAAGATGGCGTCCTTACACTTCTTGACTGCTATATAAAAGCGAAATCTTTACGGGTGCTTCAGAATGTAAGTGTGTGGTAACTTGGGCTTCTTATTTTCTGTCTGTGCTCTATTGATGACTATATGATTGTGAAATAATTTTCTCTGTGTATTGGTCCTTTGTGTTACTTTATTTGAAGTAATCAGTAAATATGATCATGGTGTTTACTTTGAAGTTTTAGTTCTAGGTCGGTCATTTAACCCTCTAGTAGCCTAATGCATTTTGGCCTTGGAATTTAATCAGGTATTTGACAATGCACGGGCAAGAGAAAGGGAACGGGAAATGCTTTATCCTGATGCCTGTGGTGCAGGTGGCAGAGGATGGATTAGCCAAGGGATGGCTAATTTTAGGGGTCATGGAATAAGAGAAATGTGTGCTCTACACACTGCCCACCTCTCATGTGATACACTGGTGGATTTCTGGTCAGCACTTGGTGAAGAAACTAGATCATCTCTTCTGCGGATGAAGGAGGAAGATTTCATTGAAAAACTTATGTACAGGTGAGCATTAGCATTCGGATTACCAGCAAAAAGTAAAGCCAACTAGTGAGTTAAGATAACAACATGAAGGTTTGTGTCCAACAAAATGCAATCCTTCTATAGAAGGAACCTTGCAAGTGCTCGTAAGCTGCTCTGAGCCTCACTGAAGATTGATTGGAATTATATATATGCACTGTGATCGGAAGCGCTACTTCTATTGATGCTGGCTGGCTGGTGTCTTTGCAGCTGCAGCCAGCAATCTCATTTGATCAGAGTGATGAATGCTTGAAAAGCAGTATATGTCATTTTTGTGATATTACTGATTGGTTCTGTCTTGTTCTGTTGGGCATTCAAGTAACTTTTTCCTAGTAGTCCTAGTCTTGCTATCTGCTGGTATTTCTCTAGCAAGATCAGGTTAAAATTCAAACAGTTTGGTGGAAATTTGTGAACAGGTTTGATAGCAAGAGATTTTGCCGAGAGTGTCGAAGGAATGTTATCCGTGAATTCAAGGAGCTGAAGGAACTGAAACGCATGCGAAGGGAGCCTCGCTGCACCAGTTGGTTTTGTGTTGTAGATACTGCTTTTCAGTGTGAGGTGAGGATGCCTTCCTAAAAGCCACGTCACCAACAAAATTTCCATTTGATTGCTTGGTACCATATGTACACTTCCTATGTGAGTCAAATCTGGCTGCTCTGATTTTCAGGTATTTGAGGATTCTGTCGTAGTTGATTGGCGCCAGTGCTTATCAGAGCCAGATGAATCTTATGATCACTTTGAATGGGCTATTGGGACAGATGAAGGAGAATCCGATATTTTTGGCTTCGAAAATGTTGGACTGAATGCACAAGTCCACAGAAATGGAATCGATCTTGATCAGTTTGAGGACTACTTCATAACGCTGCGAGCCTGGAGGCTTGATGGCCAGTGCACAGAGCTGTGTGTAAAAGCGCATGCATTAAAGGGTCAATCATGTGTCCATCACAGGCTAGTGGTGGGTGATGGCTTTGTGACTATGACAAAAGGCGAAAGTATTAGAAGTTTCTTTGAGCATGCTGAAGAGGCCGAGGAAGAGGATGTATGTCACTTGCCATTTATGGCAACATCTAACTGAGAGACATAAATAGGGCATTCATTGTTGGTGTCAAAAGATATTATTCTGATTGATGAAAATATGTGCAGGAAGATGATGCCATGGACAGGGATGGAAATGATTTTGATGGTGATGGTACCCATCCACAGAAGCATGCCAAGAGCCCTGAACTGGCAAGAGAATTTCTTTTGGATGCTGCTGCTGTAATATTCAAAGAACAGGTACTAACCAAAAAGAGTACTGGAATAATTGAAAATTGAAAATCAATACGTGATATAATGGTTTCAAGCTTCAACTCAAATAAAGGAAAACGACTTGAATTTTTTCCCTATATTTGTGAACCTCAGCTCACAGTTAACTGATTAAGATGACTTAGCTAGCTGTATATTCAAGCTCACATCCTCTAGTTGGACCAGTTCACTAACCAGCTCACAATTAATGTGTATCAACTTATCAGTTTCCGTGGTTCCTGTGTGAAGACTTCTATAAGTGTGCCACCTGATTTAGTAATGGTTAAATAATTATTAGTTGTTTCTCTTAACATATTTTTTCTGGCACCATTCCTTATATACCAATGGAAGATTTTATTTGGGATTGGCACCTTTAATAGTTTATGTATTCTTCATTTGTTATTGTACAGGAAGGTTGATGTCACTTTAGCACCTATAAAAGATTCATGACTAATATAGTTTCTAGTTTCTCTGCATTGTGTGGATTTCAAACATGGTTATTTATTTAGTAGTTAACAGCATCTGACTGTTTAGATTTCTCAGAAATTCGAGCATTTATACTCCAAATATTAAGTATAAATGTGGATATCTTTGCAGGTTGAGAAGGCCTTCAGGGAAGGTACAGCACAACAAAATGCACATAGTGTTTTTGTGTCCCTTGCTTTAAAACTTTTGGAACAGCGAGTTCATGTAGCTTGCAAAGAAATCATTACATTGGAAAAACAGGTGCTTATTATACCTCTAGATGAAACTCAGATAAGGTTGACTTGCTCGTATTTGTTAACATCAACTGTGGCTGCATTTATTGCAGAACAAACTTCTTGAGGAAGAGGAGAAAGAAAAACGTGAAGAACAAGAGCGCAGGATGAAGAGGAGAACAAGAGAGAGAGAAAAGAAGAACAGGAGAAAAGAAAGGCTGAAAGAAAAGGAAAATAATAAAGGGAAAACACTAGTTGAATCAAAGTCACCAGACGATATTTCATCTTCAGCTCCAAGCAACTCCTCAACATCAATCAATGATTATTCGACAAATACCCTGGACTCAAGAGATTCAGCTATGGAAGAGGAAGATAGTGCTGAAGCTGTGAATCTGTGCTCTCCTGATAGCTGTGTGAATCAATCTTCATGTACAGAAATTAATGGAGAAAACAGTGTCCACTGCAATGCAATGACAGAGTTTTCTCCCATTGACAGCAGTGACCTTTGCACATCAGATCAATCCAAGTCATCAAGACGAAGTCCAAGGTCAACAGATGATTTTCCTCGGGATCACTCCTGCTGGTATGATGACTGCCTAGATGAATCTGGAAGAATTGGTGAATCGCAATGGAAGTCAAGGGAAAGGACAAGAAGTATTGATAGATGTTGCAACGCAGCATCCATCTCAAATAACAGGACAAGAGAGAGGCACTCATGCAATTCTTGCAGCTGTGGCCATCCAGAAGACTGTGGAGTTATGGACAGCTGTTTCTTGCCAACAGCTAGATCTGGCAGAGAGATGAAGATAGCAAGAAAATCAGGAGTTGAGAAACCTAGGGTGCAGTACCACAGATGCTATACATTGGATAGCTTTATAGTATCAAAAGGAAACCGTGCTGGTTGTACACAGAAAAATGCTATTCCAAAGCAAGTATGGGAGCCCTTGGATGCTCGAAGGAAGACCAACTTACACAACACAGTTCATGATTCAGGTTCAGTTAACAATGTTGATCCACTGAAACATGTGGTTTTTGATAACAGTGGATCTCAAAAGTTCGGCGCAGGATGTGAATCAAAGCCTCAGGCTTCTGAAAGTTCCAGTGATGTTTGTAATTCAGATCAACCATGTGCAAATGGTGGGAGAAACCAAACTACTTCCTGTGCTAGTACTCCTACGGTGAATAAACAAAATTGTGACTCAGAAAATGCTGAAGGCTCCAGGCATGATGAAGAGCTGATGACGAACTCTGCTGGTTCAGATAGCTCCTCTTCATGTATGAGCGAGGGAGATAGGGAAAGCAGCTCCAGCAGTACAACCTCTTCAAGTGCTCAAAATCCAGAATCCTCTTCTGAGTCTGAGGAATCACCTGAGAGCATAAACAGCAAAGTAGGTACACCATCATCAAGAGCTGGTTCACGGTCTTTGCTTGAAGCATGTGCAGGAAATGGTTTCAGAGAATACCAACCAAAAGCCACCCGCCCAGCTCACAATGAATTGTTTGGGTACAATGTGTCCTCTGTCCAGGATCAGCCGCTGCATTACCAAAGCATGCATGCACCTCAACATCCGCCAATAACAATGGGATTTCATGACCGTTCTTGGGCTGCACCAACGAATGGAAATTTCCAGTATGCTCGACCACCCCACCTATATTCTAGTCCGCTCGTATTTGGAATACCTGGGAATCATTTTACTGATTATCCTTACATGGCTCCTGCCTTCAGCCATATACCTCCAGAGCCTATTCACAAGGCCACAGCCAGCTTTAGAACCATGCCTCTGTTACCGCCTTTTCAAAACGGACATCGGCAGGTTGCTGGTCATGTTCAGAGAGGCATGAATCCAGATAGGCACCCTTCAAAGTTGACTATGCTGACAGGCAAGGATCCCCCAGAAGACAAGAACAAGTCGGCCCTAAAGGATCTCCCAGAAGAGAAGAACAAGCCATGGGATGCGGATGCATCCTTCTCGTTGTTTCAATTCAACTTGCCAATAGCATCGCCTGTAACACCATCATCTAAAGATAAGAACGGAGAGCCGGCTGCAAAGACGCCACTGGTTCAAGCCCAGCTTTGCTCGAGGGAACAGGCAGATGTGAAGGAGTATAACCTGTTCTCCTCGAAAGATAATAGTATATTTTCGTTTATGTAGATAAAAGAAAAACTGTGACAAACCTGCTACCCTTCGTTTCTGGCTGGCTCTTGCTGCACTTCATGAATGATCTGTGTTCGACGAAGAAAAATAAAGGATGTTGGCATGTTCTTTGCTGTCCGTGTCTTCGTTTACATTTATGTTTGTTACCGCGTGTGCTAAAAGCTTGCTAATCTGCAATATTGTTGCAAAACTAAAGTAACTTACAATTTAAAATAAAAGGGAGCATATCTCGTTCTTCTACCTTAATTGAAAGGCAGAGCTCTTGCCATTGCTTTTATTTTTTAAAAAAAATGTTATCCTTTCAACTGGAGTAGACAATAAGGGCAGTTACTGGCATCACCTCCCTAAAAGCTAGTCTTGCTTTCTAGCACCATATCATAGGTGCCAAGGAAATTTTAATTTTACAATTCCATACTAACGGCTTTGTTTGGATCCCTCTAATTCGCCTAGAGCTAGAGTTAGTTTCTAACTCTAGCTCTAGCTCTAGCTCAAACTAGCTCTAGCCCATGAGGTGTTTAGATCCAAGGGCTAGTTTGACAACAAATATACTTTTCTAATCATTTGTCATACTCTTATCCGGATCTAGTGTGGCTAGTTCTTGTGTAACGAAGAGGAGATGCGGGAGGGGAGGGGAACAGACCGGGTGCGGGATTAGGTGCGGCTAAAATGAACGGTACCCCACCAAACTAGCCCAATAATCACCCTTTGGAGGCGAGAGTTTTTTTGGGTGGACTAGATGCAAAAAAAAACTGGCTCTAGCCCTCCTGTTTGGCTACTTTGGGACTAGTTTGGCACAACTAGCCAACTCTAGCTCTAGCCGCCGGATCCAAACAGGGCCAATATGGGCGTGGTTCCTGGGCTATCTTCAGCCAGGCCGGCCTGAGGCGCAAAACTCAGTGTTTGGTTTTCTTGTATGTCGTCCTGGCCTGGCCCAACTCGGCCATCCGTACCGTGTTAGCCAGGCCAGCCTTGAACGGCCGATTCGGTCGTTTCCGGCTCGCCAGGTCTGCGCCCGCACCCGTGGTCGTTCTTCTCACCTCCGGTCCTTCTCCTTCGCCTTTCTGTTCTCCGCCGGTGCTTCCCCTTCGATTCCATGCCTGTGCCCGTGCTTCTCCTGCTCCCTCGCCGGAGCTCGCGGCCTTCCTCTCGCCTCTAAGCAAAGCCGTGCCGCCCTCCCCCACAACCGTCGATCGAGAGGCAGCCTCGGCATCCCAGCCCGCGGCGGCGCTGGCGGGTGTGGCGGGGCAGATTGTGGCCAGCCGCGTCCGCGTGGCCCTTGTTGAGCCGCCGCGAAGGAGGAGGACGAGCGGCGGCGGAGGTCCCTGCTCCGTCCCACGGCGGCACCGAATCGCGGGTGCGCCGTCTCCACCGGTGTACGCAAGGAGCGGTGAGATCTGCCGGTGCTCCTCCTCCACCGGCGCTCCACCCCACCGGGAATCGCTGGCGGGCCATCCTGTGTGGCATACGCGCAAGGATTCGGGAGGTAGAAGGCGCGTTGTCCGTGCCGGAGGTCCTATGCGGCGGCCGCGTCCTTCGCCACCTCCAGCCAGGGCCCCTCCGCGCGCCTCTCCTGCCGCGGCCCGGTGCCTCGCTGGCGGCGTGCGAGCGTGAGGGCGCGCCGGTGCCCACGGCGGCGGGCAGCGGGACTCCCCGCACGAGGTGCTCGGAGAACCTCCGTCCACCCCCAACACGGTGGTAGTGAGCTTCTTCAAGATCTCCTGCTCCCAAAGCGATTCCAGCCAAGGACGATGACGGATAGCGATTCGAGCGGAGGAATTAGCAGCGCTGGCCATTCCATTTTCTTTTGCCTAAATTGGAGCAAATTTGGTCACATATTCAGGTTGAATTCTCCTGGTGCCAGCTCTTGTCTGGACCGGACTGATGGGCGCCGGCCATCATCCTTCCAGACTTCAGTTCTTGCTTTGAATAGTAGATGAGTAGTGCTACCGATTAGCCTGGTCTAATGCATTTGTATGGATCCGATGTCTCAAGTTTGTTTTGGTATGTTTCTCGATCTCCTTAAAAAAAATCTATGAAACAAGATATATCAACGCCATTCTATGAGCATGCAAACCAAGTGTTCGATGAAATGACTGATAAAGGGTAACCATACCAGGTTGGAGAAGAGGTAAGTCTATGCAATGCAAACCAGACAACCAAACGCATTCAAATGTTAGTCAGGCTTAGACAATACGTGAAATCAAACAACTAGTGGTTGGTTTGCTAGAACCAGGCTTGGGCTAGCCTGGCTTAGTTTTGCTAGCCAACCTTATCTAGGAAGGGAACCAAACACACCATATATTGCTGTATATTCAATGGCTCTCAGCTGTGATTGTTATATCAGCGCGACGGCCCTACGGCTGCTGCAGCAGCAAACCACTCCTGCACACACTGTTCATATCAGAAGAAAACCTAGCAGCGGCAGCATCTGGGAGTAGCACAGCCGAGCACTTGAATGGTACTTGACACGCTTTGTAGTTTGACACGAAGAAAACAGGGAAGAAATTTATTTTGTCCATCGGATGGTAATTCAATTCTGGCCATCAAATTTTAAAATAATAGTTCGATGGTCAAAGATAGGTTTTCTCCTTAATACAAAACACTAAGAATCAATATTCAAACTTCAAGAATATCGAACTACTGTATTATATAACCAAGAGATGCCTGGGAGATTCATCAAACAAATTGAACTGCATGCCAAATGTTTAAACAAGCCTGCCAAAGAGACAGAGTATGACAGAAACCACCCACAAACTACGCCCGTCACAGCTCACAGGCAGTCACAATTAGCTTTACAAATATTGCAAAAAAAAAAATCATCCTTGAAATTGCAAAACAGCAAGGTAAAAGCTAGGATCGTCAACAAACTCTGTTATTTCATACTTGTTCCCAGATGCAGCCTTCTCAAGGAAGGCTTTACTAGGCAAATCGGAAGTTACAACATCAGGATGCTCTCTCCGTTGTTGCTCAAAATTCTGTCTGCCTTGATCTAAGAACATGACAACTCTTGCACCTGGGGGAAAAATCATTAGATCTTAGTTCTAAAACTGAAACCTAAAAAAATTGCATGTGTAACCACAGACGATAATATGATGCACTCACACAGGAAAATCTCAAGTTTCAAAATTAAGCATGTCTTGCATTTTCTCTAAAGGCACAGGGCTAATGAGAGATTACAGCCTTGATATCTGTTAGGAAAGGCTTAGGTTCAATTTGTTTTGGCTAGAAATTTTGGAAAGAAGTTTGTGGATTGTAGATTGTGGAAATTTGGATTGTGAAAAGCCAAGGTTTTAAAAAACGCTAGACGCTAGGTGAACGCTTGCCTACGGTTTAGAGTTTTTGTGATTAAACGTAGATTAAACATGATTAAACTTGTGTTGTGATTAAACAACACTGTGATTAAACGCAACACTAGGCCAACGTTTAGGGTTTAAACGAGATTAAACGAAGTTTAAAAACGTTTTTTAAAACACTGTGAAAAGCTAAAGGTCCAAAAGCCGGTTGCTGTTTAGGAACCTGGATTCTGGGTGTCAAAACTCTACAGTGCCTCAGCTATTTTGGGTGCCCTATTTACCACTTTGTGACTCGTTTGCAGCTCATTTAGATTTTTTTTTTTGCCCCTACAATATCCTAACACAAACCATCTGTTGTCTCATAGCAAATAAAGATAAAGCACTGGCAAGTTATCATGGAAGACAAAATATGCTTCTCGTATTGGCTATTGCATGCAACCAATCACTTGAAATGGAGAAATGGATATGCTTCTGGTATTGGCATGGGTTTAACCTGATCAAATGTATCGAAGTATTGATCACTCATAGCACTATCTCGAATGAACTTATAAAGAGTAATGCATGGTAATATTATACTAGCTGCCTGCTATCAGTCTTTAAAACTAGCCTAACAACTCAAATGAACCCGAACATATCAGAGTACCCTTGTATGCATAATCAGAACAATAAATATGTTCCATGAATTGCATCACTGCTGTTCCAATTAAACTAAAATAACAAATCCAAATTACCCAACCAAATTATTTGTGCACAAAACGTATGAAGCATGATATTATACCAACATTGGAAGTATCCAAGTAGTTCAAGCATATGTTAAGGGCTTGATGGAATCTGATCAATCAATGTCTCAATTTACAACACCACCAATTTTCCATTTCAAATGATTTACTGTGGTTTCGAAAACGCAATGCACAGCATAACAAGCCGCATCCTTCTAACCACATCACTACATCAGGGTCAGTCCACTGAAAGTCTGAAACAACAAGGCTAAGAAAGGATAAGGTGCCATTCCAACATGTCTCACCTTTGGAGCACCTCTTGGCCAGCGATTTGAGGAGCGCGGCGGCGGAGACTCCCATTCCAGGGAAGTAGCACACGAAGACAACATCGAAGTCGTCGAACCTCTCCGGCACGGCCTCCACCACGCCGCCGGCCCTGCCCCCACCCCCACCCTCGAGGTGGAAGCACCTCACCTCGTCGTGCGCCTCCTTGACCCCCGCCAGCACGTACATGGACTCGTGCGCGGCCACCAGCCGCTCGCAGGGCGAGGACGCGAGGAGCGAGCGCACGAAGGACGCCGTGGGCGTCAGGGCCAGCACCCGCGACGCCGGCGACAGCGCACCCGCGGCGAGCGCGCGCTGGAGGTTCGCGCCCGCGGACTCCAGGAACGACCAGTCCTTCTCCACGATGTCGGCCACGGCCACGTCGTCGGGCGCCGCGGCAGGGCGGGGCTTCGCGGTCGCCCGGGTGAGGGTTAGGCTG
>DXKC01008589.1:4370-18187 GCA_031170775.1 Cymbopogon citratus
CAACAACCCGCATGTATTTCATTGATGATATCTATTCCTTTATGCCTTTGTACGCACTTGAGTAATACTCCTGATGAAGCCGCTCTCCTGTACAGCTTGTCTCCTATTAGGACATAGTTCTTGCTCTTTCGTATTAGCTTGATCCTTTCTGTTTTATCTTCTTGCAGTGTCTTGTCTTTTATATAATCAATAAACTACTGCATCCAATCTTCATATATGACCATGACTTGTCTTGAAATTTATTGCTGGTCTATTTCCATCTGATCGTTGCTGCCTTCTATAGTCTTTGGCCTGTTTCCTTGTTTGATTGATGGCTCCTTGAGTTCTTCTACAAATATCCCTAGTGGTACTTTGCTCTATCGGACGCAAGTTTTGCCGAGGCGTCAGCTGCTATGTTTGAATCTCTTAATACGTGATGAATGTCCAACCCTTGGAAGTTCTTCTCTAGCTTCTTACTTCAGCACAATATGCTCTCATGTTGTCCTTTGTACAATCCCAATCTTTGTTGACTTGATTGATCACGACTGTTGAATCTCCATAGACCAATAATCTATTAATGGCCAATGAATGCGCTACCCTTAACCTATGAATTAGGGCTTCATATTCTGCCTTGTTATTTGTGGCTTGCCATAGAATCTGTAGGACGTACTTGAATTGTTTTCCTTCTAGTGATATGAACAATATTCTGGCTCTTGCGCCTCCCAGCTTGAGCGATCCGTCGAAATACATCTTTCAGTGATCAGTGATGGGATCAGGTTCTTTTAGAGTTGTTTCTGTCCATTCAGCCAAGAAGTCGCTTAATGCTTGGGACATGATTGCTGTCTTTGACTGAAATTGGATTCCAAACGCTCTGAGTTTGCCCACTTGGATATCCTCCAGTTGCTTCTTGATTTCATATAATGTCTGCTAGAGGGAAGTCTGTGACCACCATGACTTGATGCTCTTGGAAGTAGTGTCTTAGTTTTCTTGATGTTATGAGAATAGCATAGAGTAGCTTCTGTGTTTGTGGGTAAATGACTTTTGACTCTATCAATAGTTCGCTGATGTAGTAAACTGGCCATTGCACTTTGTACGCATGTTTAGGTTCTTCTCTTTCCACAACTACAACTGTGCTTACCACGTTCTTCTCTTTTATCAATTGTTCTTCTCTTTCCACAACTACAACTTTGGCCGATATGTATAACAACATGTCTTCTCTTTTATTTGGAGGCACTAGTATAGGAGATTCCATCAGGTATTGTTTCAACTTCTGAAATGCTTCATCTGCTTCTGTAGTCCACTCAAATTTCCCTATCTTTTTTAGCAATTTGAAGAAAGGAATACCTTTTTCTCCTAGTCTTGATATGAACCTATTAAGTGTGTTGGTGTTCGACCCAACTATCGAACACCTTGGAGGAAAGGACAGCGAAAGACGAAGGTAAAAGCGTAACGGAAGCTTACTGAGAAATCAACAATGGGAATCCTTCACTTTATTAACTTTTTCATCCCCTTTTTACAGAGCCCCCCACGGGGTATTTATACAAGCCACCAGGGCTAATTTTACATGACGTTAATGCCCTCAGGCCTCTGCCCCTTACAAGGTCGAATGTGCGCCAGAGACAGGGCGCTGGCCGTCATTTGCTCTCATCAACTCCTTCTGGCGGCCCTGCTGGAGGCCCACGAAGCGCTGCCCGGCGGCCCATGATGGCAGCCACCGGTACACGAGGACCTGCACACAAAGAAACAAACAAGATCTATACGATAGCGGCTTTCGCACAGAACTACGGCCTGACTTTCGCCGTGCTCAGCTGGCCGGCCGTTCTCTCGACTTTCGCGACAACTTCCGCTACGCCAAATCGCACAGCTGTTCCCACGGCTTCCGCGACGACTTTCGCCACGCTAAGCCAAGTGGTTTTAGCTACACTTTTGCAACGACTTCCGCCGAGTCGCCTTGGCGGCTCCGGCAAAGCTGCCACTGCCCATTTCACTCCTCTTTCGCGAGTGTCTTCCACGGTTCTCTGTCACTCATCTTCCGCAGCGACTTCCGCCACTTGTCTTCTGCTGTTCCCAGACCCGAGGATGGACTGTCTCTAGGCAGGGGGTTGGTCCTCTTTCAGCACCACCCAACAGTAGCCCCTCAATGCGCCATGGCGGATCCTCTTTCGGCCATGGCACATTGATTGTTCCCTACCCAACGCCGTCCCCTAACCATTTGAAATTATTATTATTGTAATTATATATTCTTTATTATAATAAATTTTGAACGGTTATTTATGTCGTCTCGGGAACCGTGTCTTGAAATGACCGTTGCGACGGTTCGCCTTTCGAGGCAATTGCTCGCTGCCGCTTTCTAGCGGGTTCTTTGCTATAAATAGGGGGTGGGTTGCGTGGTTGGTACGCGCTTTACTTGAGCCTGAGCGGTAATTGTCTTTCACTCTCGTCTTTCGGTTGAGCACTTCCGCTATATTTGCTAGAGTGAAGCCTGGTCCGAGCTTCCGCGCATCCTTCCGGTTAGTTACTGGTTCTGTTATCAAGTGTTTTTTATTTCTGTTCTTTCGTAAATGTGTCCTTGCTTTGTTTTTTATTCTTTTTACTTTTACATTTTTAGATGGTTGGGTCAGCTTTTGCAACTAGTTCTGGATCTGGAACTAGTTCCACTCTTGGTAGAGGGTCTAGTTCTTCTAGGACTGTGACTAGTGCGGAAGTGCCTGCGAAAGCTTCCCCTCTTCTCCAAGTTTTGGATGACCAAACTGATGCGGAAGTCAATGTTGATCGTCTGACTGACGCCAAGACTGGTGCGACTGCAGGTGAGGGTCTAGCTAGAAGTGATAGCGAAAGCGGCTCGTCCTCCGATGAGTCTTTCGAAACTTCCGTACACGTCACTAAGTCTCGGCGTACTGGGGGCCCCTTCGGATTTCTGTCTACGAGTTGAAATGATCGCGTGTTTTGGAAGCGGACTTGGATGGATATGTGGAGCGGAGGTTGTTGCGTGCAGAATCTCGGCTTAAGTGTCGGGCCCCCAGCACGGAAGTGGTGCCTCAGCCCCAGCCTTACGAAGCTATTGTCTTTCGCAATTTTCTTGTAGCGGGGTTGAGGTTCCCTTGTGAACCGTTTGTTCATGAAGTGCTCCACAAATTCCACCTCTAGATTCACCACCTCACTTCGAATGGTGTTGCCTGATTGGCTATTTTGCGATGGCCTTAAAGTTTGTTGGGTGTAACCTTGACGCGGATGCTTTCGCGAGGTATTACAGTGGGTATGGTCGTCTGAACATGGAGAAAGATCTTGATGCGAATGAGATTCAGACATTGGAGTACGAGGGCTATAACTTTGTTCCTAAAGGTTGTTCTGGATTGGTTCCGATGTTTAAACCCAAATGGCAAGATTAGAAAGACTTTTGGTTCTACGTTAGGGTGTGCAGTGATGAGTAAGTCCTTGATGCAGCAGCTAAAGGGTTGGAAAAAACACATCCGCTTGTTTTGGTTCTGTCACCGATAAGCGGCGTGTCCAAGGCTGAATTCTCCAAAAGTGAAGCTGAAGTCGGATCCTCTGCACGACTGCCCAGCTACAGACTAGCCGTGACTTGGCTGAGGAATGGGAGGTTCTTCAGCTTCGTCGCTTGATGAGTCTCTGCAGTTCTCGGCTTTCACGCAGAGCTCGAAAGGGCACAGGATTCCCAATCTTGACCTTGAAGGAATTGGCGCGGAAGAGAAAGATGGTTATGCCGAGTTCATTGAAGATGGTGTCTCTAAAAGATATGGTTCGTATTGCGATCGTGAGCATGTTGCGCGAATGTCCAGTGCGGCGAGGTTTGGACGGGTGAATTGCATCTTCGATTCTCTTGAAGTTCCTTACAAGGATCGGGTAGATCCGCGGAAGGACCACTCTGGTGCTTCCGAAAGTGGTGAGAACGTGAGAGTCAGGGGCCAAGGCCGCGGTGATCGGGGCCGTGGCGGGCGCTCCAAGTCCGGTCGTGGAGGCAGACCTCAGGGGTGCAGTACAGCGGTGCTTGAATCATGAAAGCAGAAGAAGAGCTCTGGAGAGGTTGGTATCTCCGAACCTGCTGATATCCGCTTCTGCCGAGCGATCGCGAAAGCTTTAAAACCAAGCTGCGGTGTAACTTTTGGTAGATCGCGTGTATGGGGAATGGGTTTGGATGAGATGGTTGGCTTCTGTCATTCATGCTTTTTTGAGTTCATTTATTTGTTTTTCTTTCACTTATTTGTCGTTTGTTTTGTGCAGGCTGAAGAAAGCAATAGCTCTATGGCTAATCATGCTTCCATTGCTAACCCTCGCCAGGGGATGGATGCGGAAGACTCTATCTTAGGGTTGTTTGACTCGAAGGCTGGCAAGAGGTCGGGTGCTCCAACAGAAGCCGGGAGACTCGCTAAGAGGTCCATGGCTGACGGCAGGGATGCTGAGCCTTCATCGAAAGCTGCTATGGACCCTTCTGTGAAAGCTTCCACTGTCGCTCCCGGAGCTGCCACTTCACTTTCGAAGAGCCTAACTCACCGCTCACCATGTAAAACTCAGTTTTCTAAGGAGCCGGCTACAGGTAGTATCTTTAAGGGCCATCTCTTTGGCTACGGGGAGCTAGACTTGGACTCGCACTCGAGTGATTATGGCGAAATGGTCATTTACTCTGGGCCTAGCTCTTCTGATGAATTGGACCCGGTGAAAGAGAGGTCTTATTCGATTGCTCGTTTTCTTGGATTTCTAGCTGGTGCACGGCTTGTTTCGAAAGTCAAGCATCATGAGATTGGGATGCTTCCTCCACCGATTGCTGTTAAGGTGGCCGACGAGTCTGTAGACTCTTTCGGCTGGCCGGAGGTGGAGAAAGGTTTGCTCAAGATGCCGCGCTCTCAGCTTTCGGATGCTATGAACACTCACCTTGTTCAGGTTGGTGTATTGTTTTCGCATCTTCTTTCGCATTTTGTTTTGCACTTTTAGTAATAGTTGCTTTCGCATCCTCTTTTCGCAGGCTCTTGTATTTGGGCACAATCTGGCCAAGTTTGATGAGGCCCAGTTGAGGAAGAGCGCGAAAGCAATCGTGGAAAGGGACTCCAGGATCAAGGACCTAGAGACAGCGGTCAAGGCCTTGAAGTTGAAAGTACGGGAGGTGGAAAGGAAAGCAGAGAGTGAAGCCACTAAAAAGGGGATGCTTTCGAGCAAAGTTGTGGAGATGCAGAAGGACAAGACGTGATTCGCTGGAAGCAGCGCGATGAAGAACTTTCTCATGGGGCCGAAGGCGATAAGGTTCTGGCAGCTTACCGGTGCTTAGTAGAAGGTATCGGCTCCGAGGTTAATGTGCCCCAGGACCTTCCTCTGAAGAGCTTCCTCCCATGGATGGCGGAAGAGCTGAAAAGCTTTGAAAGTTTCCAGAACGCCAGCCGTGGCTATGCGTGTCTCGAGGCTTTGGGCGCTTTCGCCCAATGCCTTATTGATGCCGGCTGCCGCCATCTAGATGGAGTCACTATTGGCGAGCCCCAGCAGTATTGGGTCAAGTCCGCTGAAGCGAAAGCTGCAGCAGCCCGTTTCTATGACGAGTACTGGATGAAAGGTGGGCGTGACTTGGCTCTCATTCACGCAGCGCTTTCGTGTGGGCGGGTAAGCCATTTTCTTCTCTTTTGCTGTTGTCGATGGACTCGGTTTGATCGTCAGTGGACTCTATTTGGTTCTAACTTTTGCATTGTTCGGTAGACGGAGGACGAGAAGGCCACCATGAAGGCGAAAGTGAAGGATTACATTGCGCAACACAACCTTCGCAAAAGACAAGAGGCCGGCACTTTCGGAACAATGCCTGATTCTGCTGCCGAAGAGCCAGCCGGAACCCCGAACGCTGATGCTGCTCCTTCGCCTGGGACTAATGTTTCCGCCGATGTGGCCGTTCAAGGGGACGACACCGCGGTAGTTGGCTAGGCCGAAGTGTTTTAATTGCAAAACAAGATTTGTTTGTTAGCGCAGATGTTTTGCGCTTGTAAGTTTAAATACTTTCGCTGTTGTTGAACTTTTGCGAGCAGGTTGAGGATGGCGACCTCACGAATGCCATCGAGTGTTATCCACTTATGATTTATAGGGATGGATTCTTCGTTTTGGGTGACTCCTGGTATAGTCATCGAGTTTGCCATTCGGGTAGCCACTTGGGTGAATTCTTCCGATCCCGGCTAGAGCGGAACCTGATGAATAGAAGAGTTATTCGGGAGTTTTGGTCTTGGCGGGCCGAGGTTAGAGCTGCACACGGCAAAAGTTCTTCGTGAGCGGAAGCTGCTGGTTACTGTGGAGTTCTGAAGAGGGAGCCCTTTGATGAAGCTTATGTTTTTAATAGTATGTTGGTTCCGAAAGAGGAGCCTGCAGATGAACCTCCTCTTTTTGGTGAGGTTCGGTATAATTTTCTTTCAGAGTTTGATCCAAAAGATAATCCATGCTGATGATTTGCGTATGTTGAGTTGTGAATTAATCCAAGTTTGGTCGCATCTTGTGTTTTTGCCTAAATTTGTTGTCTTCCGAACGATGGCGCGCCTAGCCGCACTTGTGATAGTGGACCTCATTTTGACTAGTGCAAGGAAACGCTACCGTCTGCACTTGGCGAAGCGGGCCAGGAGGAAGTGGTGAAGGAGAAAGAGAACTTTTCTGAGCCCCTTAGTCATAGCTTCAACTCTAGGTGACTGCTTTCGAGCCCCTCAGTGGCAGCCTTGCAGAGAAGCGTCGTCCCCCTCCACCTCTGTGGGTGAGGGGCGAGATCATTAACGCGAATGTGAACTCTTAGGGTAAGAACAGTTGTATGAAATGACAATTCGCTCTAAAAGAGCTTACACAGGTGCAGAAGCTACTTTCACTGGGTGCTTCCATGAAAGGTTAAGCATTCATTAGAAACTAGATGATTGTTGTGAAGGAGCAACTGTTGCTTGATTTCACTATCACCAGTGAAATTCTAAAGCAATCGATGCACTTGTCTGCTAAGTGTGCGGTGGTGGATTCGTGGTGGATTCTGAATCATATGAAATCCTTCTTTCCTGACTGCCTCTCAATCCTATTGTACTTGATATTGTTTACTTTTGGTATGATGTAACTTGTGTTTGTGAAGCCTAATGGGATGTTTCCTTTGTGTTGTTTGTGTGTCCTGCTTTGGCTGATGGAGAGCTTGCATGATGTTTTCCTTTTATAAGCGGCTCTGGGGGCCAGTTTGGTGAAAGAGTTTAGTGATGTGGGACCGCACCCATGATTTTCGTATCTTTTGCGTTTATAGCAAATGTCAGGCTTCTCTGGTTCTCGATATCGTATCTTCTGCAATTACTTTCTCATCGGGCCTAGCTCTTTTATAGGGCGTAGTCTGTTAAAAGCCTGTTGACCGATTTATTTCGCCTGGACTGCTACTGTTCTATGAAGTAGGCTGCTAGAACCCTGCCAAAAGCCTGTCAAAAGCCTGGCGAACGCCTGTTTTTTGGGCTTTCTCTTTAATGTTGGTTGGGTGGCTTCCAGCTGTTGCTTCCCAGCCACCAGATTTATTGCGTCTTGTGCTTCATTTTGCCTATAAATACCAGGGCTATGTGGCAGTTCTCCAAGTCCGGAGTAGTTTTTTTTGTGTAGGATTTTGCTCCTAGTGTGATAGGTGATCGGTCGTGCTTCTGGCTTGACTCCAATAGCAACTGTGCTTTCTCTTTTTTCTACAAGTGCTGTTGTAGTTGATCCTGAAGTCCAACTTATAATCGCCTTTGGAGTTCTACTCGTGTTTAGGCGATCTGTTTTTGCCTTAGGTTCAACACCAACTGCACTTTTGTTCACTTTGCTGGATTTGTGCAGCTGTTGTTGAGACTAAGGTGAAACTGATGGTTGTCTTTTGCTTAGCCACTCTTTTTGAGTTTGACAGGCGACCTGTCCTGCTTTTGGTTCAACTCCACTAGCATCTCATCATTTAGTTTTTCCTATTGGTGCAGATGCTGGTATATTTGAACCAGAAGTTGGACTAATAGTCGTCTTTTGTGCTAGATGATTTGTTTTGCCTCAGGTTCTACCCCGATAGTACCTTGTTTTCAGATCCTATTGGGTTTTGACGGTGGTGCTTTTGGTGTTGTACCTGAGGTAAAATTAGTTATCATCTTTTGTGTTTTGTTGGTGCAACATGGTGAAGTGTTCCACCTTTTGCTGCTCTATTCCAAAGGGATTTTGTCATTGATTCTGACTGGAGGTCCTCTAGAATAGATCACGAAAGGCTGAACTGTCCACCACGTATAGACTCATAGGTGATGTTTCACCAACTGTCGTGGAGTTATGCTCCTGGTTGCTTGGCGGTCATTCGTGGTTCAACATCAATAGTGCTATAATGCTTTACGCGATCTGTTGGTGCTTAGCTCTGAAAGTTCGCCGGTTTATCATTCGGGGAACGTTTTAGAGGTGGTATTTTGCTTTCTTGCTTTAGCATCATGAAAACTCAAGGCTTATCTTGCCTTACCGAGTTTTCATGGTGCTGTTGTGGAAAACAGAATGTGGATGCTTTTGTGGTGATTAATATGAGTGAAAGTGTTCTGGATGCCTCCTTATGATTTCTTGGTTGAGAAACCTTAACTCATGAATATGTTTTGGTTCTATTGACGAGTTCTAAGGATTCTGAACCCAGAAATCATGAAGAGGGGTCCTTTTTGGGGATTCTGCTTTCGCACTTGGTATAGATGCGTGACTTTTGGCTTAGCTCTCTCTAAGCTTTCTGACTTGTTTTGATCTTTGGTCCAATACAAAGTCTTATTTTAGCCTTTGGGCTTTAGCGCTCTCTGAGCTTTAGCTCTCTCTGAACTTTTTGACTTGTTCTGATCTTTCGTCAGATACGAAGTCTTGTTTTAGCCTTTGGGCTTTAGCTCTCTTTGAGCTTTAGCTCTCTCTGAGCTTTTTGACTTGGTCTGATCTTTCATCAGATATGAAGTCTTGTTTTAGCCTTTGGGCTTTAGCTCTCTCTAAGCTTTAGCTCTCTCTGAGCTTTTTGACTTGTTTTGATCTTTTGTCAGATACGAAGTCTTGTTTTAGCCTTTGGGCATTAGCTCTCTCTAAGATTTAGCTCTCTCTGAGCTTTTTGACTTGTTCTGATCTTTCGTTAGATATGAAGTCTTGTTTTAGCCTTTGGGCTTTAGCTCTCTCTGAGCTTTAGCTCTCTCTGAGCTTTTTGACTTGTTCTGATCTTTCGTCAGATACGAAGTCTTGTTTTAGAGAAATTGCGAGGTTGTTTACAACCTTACCTTAGCGACTTGTGCGCGTTGAATATGCAAGGGTTTATCCCTTGTTTTCGCTTCTGAGGGAACTTGTCGGAGTTGGGGAAGATAGGAATTATAAAAGGGGTTACAAAGGACTGTCTTGTTAAAAAACCTCACACCCCTTTGGAGGTTTCCCCTATGAGGAAAAAGAGTGCAAATCCCCAGACATTGTTTATGCAAAAGCTAGAAAGAAAATGAAGATTACATTGTTCTTGTTTGTCATGGATAGAATCTTCGAAGATTGTTTGCGTTCCAGGTGTGCGTGCTTTCAACGCCCTCTTCGTTGATGAGGTGATAGACTCCATCTTTGCTTGCGGCTGACACGATAAATGGTCCATACCACTGTGATTGCAATTTGCCTTGCTTGTTCGGATGCCTGACAAGTACCATGTCTCCTGGATTGATGTTCTTTCTCAAGATTTTCTTGTCTCTCTAGCTTTTTGTTTCTCGGTGGTACTTGTCCAGGTTTCTTGCTGCTTCTAGTTTTCGTAGTTTTGCTATTTTGAGTTCGACGTATCATTGGATCGATGTTGTGGCTAGGACTTCCGTGCGAAATGACTCAAGCTTCATCTCTTCTGGAGTGATTGCTTCTTCCCCGTATAGGAGGCGAAATGGAGTAAAATCTATTGATCTTGTCTTGGAGATGTTATGTCTCCACACTGATGTTATCAGTTCTTGAGCCCATTTGCCTTTCTTGTCATTTTTGTCTTTCGTCAATGGTTTTGAGATTGTGGTGAAAATTTCTGCGTTTGCTCTTTCTACTACTCTGTTTGATTGTGGATGATTCACTGATGCGAAAGATAGTTTGATGTTGAGTTCCGCGCAAAAATTCCTGTATTCTGTGGAATCAAACTGTTTTCCGTTGTCTACCGTGATGTAAGATAGGACTCCGAACCGACATATGATCCTCTTCCAAGTGAAGTTGATTAGCGTCTTTGAAGTTATTTTTGCGAGCGCTTTTGCTTCTATCCACTTTGTGAAGTATTCTATCGCTACTGCTGCGAATCTCAGATTGTCAGGAGCTTGCGGAAGTGGGCCTACTATATCAATCCCCCACCTTTGTAGTGGCCAGGTCGGAATGACGGAGCTTGTGAGATTTGCTGGGGCTGATTGATTTTTTGTGAACTTTTGACATCCTTCGCATCTTTTCACTATCTCTTTCGCATCTATCGAAGCTGTTGGCCAGTAGAGCCCTTGCCTCATGGCTCTATGTGCTATCTTGTATGCACTTCTGTGTGCTCCGCACATGCCTGAATGTATTTCTGTTAGTACCTTCTGACCTTCTTCTCAGCTTATGCATTTCAACAGTGGTGCAACGATGCCTTCCTTGTATAAATTTCCTCTGACTAGGGAGTATAGGATCATTCAGGATGTCATTCGCTGTAACTCTTTCTTGTCTTCTGGCTCGTAGGTTCCTTTTAAGAATGCTATTATCGGAGCACGCCAGTCTTCACTTGAAATTGTGTGTATTGCTTTCGGATTGTCTTCTTCCTCTTTGATGGCTTTGATAGTCAGCGATTGGTAAAAGACGTCTGGTGGTAGAGGAAAGTTCTGAGCTACGGCTTTCCCTAGCTCGTCAGTTTTTGTGTTTTCTCCTCTTGGCACATGCTTTAGGGTGAATCCAGTGAAGCGTTTCTCCATTCTTCTTACTACGTCCAGATATCTTGATAGTTCTCTTTCTCTTGCTTCATAGTCTTTCTCGATGTGTCTGACCACTATCTGTGAATCCGATTTGAGAATGCATCTCCGTACTCCTAGGGATCTGAGCTTCTGTAGTCCCAATAACACTGCTTCATATGCTGCTATGTTATTTGTTGTTTGAAACTCTAGACTTGTTGCATATCTAACTTTAGGTCCTGTTGGTGGTATTAGGACTGCTGCTATTCCAGCTCCAGCGCTGCACCAGGCATCGTCATAGAGAACAGTCCATAGAGGTTCCTCAAAAGATACTGTTGCGTCATAAGCAGCTGGGGTCCAATTGGTGATGAAGTCCACAATGACTTGGGACTTGATGGTGGATCTGTGTGTGAACTCCACTATGAACTGATTCAATTCTGTCGCCCATTTGCCAATTCTTCCAATTGCATCTGGATTTCAGAATAGTGCCTCAAGTGGTTGAGCGGAAGTAACTATTATGGTGTGCTATTGGAAATAATGTTTAAGCTTTCGCGATGCCATTACCACTGTGTATGTGATTTTTTCCAGTTCTGAATAGTTCAGCTTTGCTCCGGACAAGGCCTCCGAAACATAATAGATTTGGAACTACTGAATTTTTCCCGCGCTTTCTTTCTCTTCCACTAGAACTGTGCTTAATGCCGTGTGAGATGCTGCTAAATACAGGAGTAACATGGCTTTCACAGTTGGTCTATTCAGGGTTGGGAGTCTGGTCAAGTATTCCTTCAAGCCATCGAAAGCCTGTTGTTGCTCTGGGCCCCATTCGAAACGATATACTTGCTTTAGGGTTTTGAAGAATGGTAGACCTTTTTTTGTGGATCGTGTGATGAATCTGCCGAGTGATGCTATTTTCCCGGTGTGCTTCTCGGCTTCTTTTCGTGTGGAGGGGATTCATATTGGCTATTGCTGCTATCTTTTCGGGATTTGCTTCGATTCCTTTAGCTGACACCATGTAGCCTAGGATTTTGCCTTCACTAACACCAAATGCGCATTTTTCTGGATTTAGCTTTAGACCACTCTTCTTTAGGTTGGCGAATGTTTCCTTGAGGTCATCTATGTGGGTTTCTTTCTTGTCGCTCTTGATGACTATGTCATCCATGTAGTTGACCAGGTTCCTGCCCTTTTGTTCGTCAAAGCCTTTGTCTGCCATTCGTGCGAATGTTGGTCCTACGTTGCGCAGCCCCTCTGGCATTCATCTGAAGCAATATGTTCCGCAAGGTGTGATGAAGCTTGTTTTCTCTTCATCATCCTTGTTTAACCATATTTGATGGTATCCTAAGAAACAGTCGAGTAAGTTCATTCTTTCACACCCAGCTGCGATGTTGACAGGTTTCTCAATTCTTGGCAAGGGGTATGGGTCTTTTGGGCATGCCTTGTTGAGATCTGTGAAATCTATGCACATCCACCATTTCTTGTTTTTCTTCTGCACCATGACCACATTCGCTAGCCAATCTGTGTACTGTACTTCTCTAATGACTCTAGACCGAAGTAGCCTGTCCACTTCTGCTTTTGCCGCCAGTGCTCTTTTGTCTGACATCTTTCGGAGCTTCTGCTTTCTAGGTTTCATTTTGCTTGATACGTTCAGGCTGTGTTGTGCCAGTTCTCTATCTACCCCTTGGAGATCGTTTGCTGACCACGCGAAAACTTCCCTATTGTCATTGAGGAAGTTGATGAGTTTTTCTTTCTCATCATTAGTGAGGCCTTTTCCAATGCAGACATGCTTGTCTAGACAATTCTACGAAAGCTGAACCTTTTCTGTTTCCTCGATGGGCTTAGCTTTTGGCTGATGTCCTCTTATTGATTCATCCTCTGAATCGCTTTCGGTTTCCTCTTTCTGATTGACTTCATTGATCATGCTATAGCCTGGTATTGGCTCGCCTTCAATTTTTCTTGCTGCCTTCTGATCGCCAAAGATTGTTATGATTCTGAATGGGGGTGGTATCTTCATGCTTAAATAGTTTTGTCTTATGACTGCATTGAATTTGTTTATGAATGGTCTTTCGAATATCGCACCCTCTTCCGCACCCTCTTCCTCTTCCACAGGGTGGCCGCCCACCTCTGACTGCTTGTTCACTGCCTCCGCGGGGTGAGTTGGGTGGCCTTGGAGCGAAAGCATTGATTTGCAGTTCTTGCTGGTCCTGTAGAGTATTGACCGAACGAAAATTTTGAGTGGGTCTCTGGTTCACGCCTTGATTTGGCTTTGGGGCATTTTGCCTGAGGTTAGCTCTTGCTGCTTTGCATTTGCGCAGGTCTTCCTCTGATCTAGCGAACTTCCGTATCTCTTGATATAAATCTGTTACTGACATTGGAGCTTCTCTTGCGAGGTACGCTACACAAGGTCCCGTTTGCAAGCCTTGTATAGCGGCCTCAATTACCACATCTTCTGAAGCGTTGGGTACTTGTGCTCTCAGCAGGGTTAACCTATCTAGATATGATGATAGGGTTTTGCCTTCTTCTTGGGCGCAAGTCCTCAAGTCTCTGGTCATCTTTCTCTTTGTTTGGAATCCCTAGAATGTTGTCAGAAGTAACTCCCTTGCTTGCACCCAGCTTTGAATTGACATCGGCTTCAGAGTCGTGATCCAGTCATAAGCCACGCCATCTAATGCCATGATTAAGGATTTTGCTAATGTTGTCAAGTCTCCTCCTGCTGAATGGACTGCTGCTCCATAGCTTGCGATAAACTTTCTGGGGTTGGATCTTCCGTCGAAAGCTAGTAATCTGGGCTTGTAGTTCGTTGGCCATGGGCATCTCTGGAGTTGTGCCGAAAGTGGAGAAGTAGTATCTTTCGGGATTTGTTCTGGAATCCCGTGTTGATTTGGAAATAGCTGTGCTAATGGGTGTTGCACATGTGCTGCCGAATCTTGGGCTGGCACCTGGATTGGTATGTGTGCTGTTTGCAATTGCTCTAGCTCTCTCAGTAGTGTT
>DXKC01008590.1:0-10989 GCA_031170775.1 Cymbopogon citratus
AAGCAAGCAGAGAAATGGTGTTCTGAAGACTGGAAAAAACGTTCACGTGCGGGAGAGCATGCAAAGACAAGATGGAACGTGGAGCCCATCGTCAAATTGGGAGAAGCCTCCAACACGCGATGCCAAGCGACCCGAGTACGCACAAATATGCGCCTGGAAGGGTGCCCAATTCCGAAGTTAGTTCGGTACATATGACCGGCAATGAGAAAAATAAATGCAATAGCTAAATGATGATGAGCAATATCAGTCAGCCACAAACTTTATGTTTGTGGATGGAATCCCCTAAGAAGGGTCAGAATGGCAGTTCCCGCTCTTGAGTGGTACCAAATAAATGATTACTCAAATCAGGATTTTGGGCATAAAGATTCCACTGAACTGTCAGAATTGAAGACTAGCTCAAAATCTGACCATGTGGCCAATGTGCTCAAAACCCAGTTGTGAAGAATACTCCTTCCGTCCACAAATAAATGCATATATCGTTTTTTGAGGAGTCAAACCATTCTGACTTTGACCAATTGTAAATAAAAAAATAATTATGTTTATGATGTGTAACAAATATCATTAGATTGATATTAGAACATATTTTCATAATAAATTTATTTGAAAATATAAGCATTGATATAATTTTCTATATACTTGGTCAAAGTTAAAAAAAAGTTTGACCTCGAAAAACGAGACGTACAATTATTTATGGACAGAGTGAGTACTCCATGAGATCTGCTTAATTGCGGACAGATGATTTACGTGAGCTGAGTGCTCGGAGAAGCTATCCCCGTGTGCTTTCAGCGTTATCCCGAGTGTTCTCGCCACTGGGGGAACACCGATCTGATCTGGTAGCAAGGCAGCAGAAATAAAAATGGATCTGTGCCCAATAACGTGCCGCACCATGCTCGTTGGGATCGCATCTAATAAAAACAGAATAAAATCTGTGCCCAATAACGTGCCGCATCATGCTCGTTGGGATCGCATCTAATAAAAGCAGAATAAAAGTCGCTGAGAGCATGGCTAATAAGCCAGCCGGCAGTCGGCTGAGTGCTTATGCCATGTCACGTACTCCCTCCGTCCTAAAATAAAATAAATGTCATTCTCGCTTCTTAAGAAATTCATGTTTTTAAAATGCCGACAATTATATATTAAAATATATAAATATATACATTAAGTAATTAGTATAATTGGAAAGATCTTAAAGTCTAGTTTTTTTAACAAATTTATGTGAAGATTTAAATGTTACACATATTTTCTACAAACCTAGTCAAATAGTCAAAGTTGAGAAAATTTTACTGGCACGCATCCCATAACAACATTCTTTCTGGGACGGAGGGAGCAGAGCAATAGTAGTATAGCCTGCAGATACAGAGGCATCGGCTGAAAGGTCGGCGGCAACGAGCATTATTTAATGTTTTAATTCAGAGATAGAGGAGGTGGTGGGGAAAGGCACGGAGGCTTTATTGCCTGCCATTGGCCAGGACCGAGCGGTGTCTCATACCGCCGGGCATAGAGTTTACCGCCGGCTTCTTTACTCTCTCCATTTCTCTCTCTGCCATGTCATGCTTTTTTCCTACGTGGCATGGATTCAGCCGGCCTGGCATATAGGTAAAAGAAAAGTTCGACGATGTCACACAGGTTCTAGCAGAACTTTCCGATAGCATACAGGTCGGGTGTAACTTTCACAATGGCATACAGGTAAAAGCCTCCTGAATCATCCTTATAATACTTGCTCTGGACCGGAGAGTCGACGCTCGTAGCCTAGTAGTATTAAAGAGATGTATATACGGTTTACGGTTTCATTATATAAAAAAAAATCTATGGTTGCAACATCGATCGCCGGGATGACAAAATTTGCTATTATTTCACCTTTCTGTCAGCCTATCTTCAATGCATTGACATTAGTTTATTTTGACTTAATGCAAAGCACAACGCACATGAGATATTCTTTATTGCATTGACTTCAGTTTATTTTGACTTCCTGCAAAGCGCAACGTACATGAGATATCCTTCACTGCATTGACTTCAGTTTATTTTGACTTACTGCAAAGCACAATGCACATGAGATATCTTTACCCGTAAAAAAAAAATTGGGTGGGAACTATCCCCATGATGCAACCTATAGCTGCCCAAACGGGCCACCCAGCACGGCACAAAGCCCGTAGCCAGTGCCAGCACGGGCACCGGCGTAGTGCCGTGCCTAGGCCGCAAATTTGAAGTGAACAGTTGCAAACACGGCTGACAGGAAAGTTTCAAGTGAAAATTTTGAAATAAAATCATTTTATCCTAAAATTGGGGATAAGTTTTTACACCAAATTTTAGAATGGTACGCGGGAACCCAAAATTTTGGAGATTTGCTGTGAAAGCCGCGTCTTCCGGGGGATCGGCTAACCCGGATCGACATCAGAATCAACTAATAGGCCATGACGTCAGCATCTACTCGAATTTGGACAATGCCGACAAAGGTGGCGAGGGAGGTCAAAGCTAAAAGTGTGTCAGACTCTAGATTTAAGGAAAAATAGAGTCCAATGTATCTTAATTTAGTCTTTTTCTTCTTTTCCAAGTTTTGCAAGAGTCTTGTTCGACTAGGATTCGTGTTTAAGTGGGCTTATCAATTAATAAAATCTGGTTTATCGTTACTTACCATAGCTGCATCGCTTCGATCCTCACTGGTAGGGCTTTACATCAGAGATTATTACTTAATGAGTTTGCTTATTGTTAAGATATGTCTTTGACTGTTTACTATGTCTGCATCAGCTATTTAGTCGATTGCCTGTTTTCATGTCTTACATCATCTCGTGACTATCGGCTGTTTATATGCTCATTGTTTACATCTGTTAAATAGTCAATCATGTTCGTTTTCAATGCATAATATTATGAACATGCTGGATATCGACCTTCTAGTCGATAACCTTTATTCATTAGCTATTTAGCCACACATTTGGAACTGTCTAGAGTAACACCGGCATATTCCGCCTTAAATTACTGATTATCTTTTTCTCCTTGTCAATTGCAGGGTCAAATTGACTGGCACAACAACTCAAAACTAACCGGCTTCCTGTGTGTTGCTCGCATTGAGCACATTTATGTAGCTTCCTGTGTGTATCTGCTACCAGATGTAAGCAATGGAGCAGAATAGCAGAGCACAGAATTAGGGATAGATCAGAGTTTCTCCTAGAATAGAGGAAAGTTTTCCTTAGAACAGAGGAAAGTTTTAGGAGTAGCTGTTACAAGTTTGTCCATAGTCGTTTCTCCTATCTCTCTCGTTACATACTGTATTCCATTATTATTCTTGGGCCTATGGCAATCGCTGCTTCCGTCTAAACTCCACGTGAAGCGAACGTTACCCTGAGGTCTGGTTGGCTGGTTCGCCTGACGCGGGCCCTCCCTGTCAGTTGCGTGTTGTGGAGGTATGCGAGGGCGGGTAAGCAAATGGCGGGCAGTGACAAATGCATTAAGGCGTTTTCCGTGACGTCACATCCTGACCCACAGCTGACGCAGAAGAAGGCAGGCCCCACCCCTTTCCGAAATGATCGCCCTGTTCGCTTGGTCGTTTCTGGCTGGCTGATTCTCGCTGGTGCTGATTTATTGTGAGAGAAAAATACTGTTGAATCGCTGGCTGGTAGGTGCTGGTAGTCCAAGCGAACAGGGCGGATGCCTGCCGACTCCTCTACGGCACCTTCGCTAGCTGATGTCGGTCGTGCCCATTCTAGTCCGTTCAAATTTCCAAATTAAAATGAGGAATAATAGAACAAAACAGGCAGGCGTATAGCAACCAATTAACTAGCGAATTATGTCCCCTATACGGATGGTATGGACAACTCATGCAGATGCAGAGTTTAAGTTCAAATTTGACGAGGGCCTTGTTTAGATAGAAGTTGAAAAGTGAGAAGTTAGAATTCTGGGTACTGTAGCACTTTTGTTTTTATTTAATAAATATTATTCAATTATGGATTAATTAGGCTCAAAAGATTTGTCTCGTTATGTCTAACTAAACTGTGTAATTAGTTTTTGTTTTTACCTACATTTAATGCTCTATGCAAACGGCTAAAAATTGATGTGATGGTGATGTGATGGAGAGCTAGCAATCTAAACAAGGCCAAGTATGCATGAAGTGTGAACCTAAACTAGCCGTATACATATAGCAACCAATCAAACTATGAAGTGAGTCCAACGTACGACTGCCCCTCTGAATGAAAAAAAAAGAGTTGGTCCCTAGCTATAAACACTTTTTTACTTGTTCTACCCTTGTCATCAATAATTAGCCTAACATATCATGTGGATGTGATCATGGGCAGGGAGAAGAAGTAGAGAAACCACTCTAGCAGTTGACATGACAAAAAAGCAAGAGAAGCACATATCTAACTAACTAGTAGCGCCCCTTTTTTTTATTTTGAGACAGCGTTTAATTTAGATGATGAGCTATAGTGCCAACCTGAAAAGAGCCCCACCTTTGTTGGCAGCTAGGGATAAGGGTGCAAATGGTACGGATATTTTCCGACCGTATCCAAGTCCAAATCTGTTTAGAGGAGTTTAGACCCGTCCGTATTCGAGTCCAGGTATTCAACATCCAATACCACATTCGTATCCGAATACTCAAATCACATATTTATGACGTCGATATATATTCGTATCATATCCGACATACCCCCTCTGTTCCAGTTTATGTGTCGTTCTAGCACCAGTTCCTGTCCCAATTTATGTGTCACCTAGGCACTGTACACGGGTCCCACACCTACCATTTATGCATGCAGCGCTGCAGCTTTGTTCTGTCATCCGGTCATCCACCCCAACTCTTTTTTTACCCCTCTTATCTAGATACAACTGTAGCATCTGTTCATGAACATACACATACCAACACCCTACACAAACCACACCACACTTACACCCCATGAACACAAACAGATCCTACAACTAAACGTAGATTTGAAGATCGCGTCCTTGAAGAGATCACCGAAACCAACTAGGCTCCGTAGGCGGCAGGAACGTCGCTATCCCTTTGTGGCTCCACGCGAGAGAGGGTGTACCTGTAAAAATTGGGGAAAACCCCGGTGGAAATCGTGGGTCGAGCAGCGCTCGAACCCACGACCGGCAGCTCCGTCACCAGGAGCGTTTGCCGCACGAGCTAAGACTATCTGCAGCCATGATCCCTATTTTCATCCCCTATACATCCTGGTCATCAACATTTCCTACTCTAAATTGATTTTTCCCGCAACCATACAACATTTACAGTATACTCTATACCACCTACCACAAATGGCCCCACTTTCATCTTCTATAAATTTTATTCAAATATATCCATGTGAGATCTAGTTTTGAAGGATTTATTGTAACGAATTTAATGGTGCAATCGGAATTTAAATTGGATTTTTAGTTTGTGAGATAAAACATTTTTAGTGAGTTGCAAAAGTGGGGCCCGCCACTGATTCCTACCCATGTCTTGGCTCTGCCGCTCTGTCGCATGCGCTGCATGTACTAGTGTGCTCACTAGTGTCGTTGCTGCTGGGTCCCCACAACCTTTAGCACACATCCTGGATCCCGCGAAGAATCACGGACGAACGGCAGTTCCGGATCGTTTTCAGTACCGCGCTGCAGCGATTTTTCCACGGTAAATTGGATTCCGGATGCATTTTCAGTACCCGGTGTGGATAGTCTAAGCCTCGTTCCCTCCACCCCAACTCCCTTGTTCTTAGACTGACTGCACTGCAGTCCGGTAAACCACCCTGAAGTAAACTTTAGCGTAGTAAACTTGTGCACTGCAGTGCGCTACGCTGTCCGGAACAGCCAGCCGCACGGTATACTGCGGGGATTACCGTTCGTGCGCTAGCAGGCCTTGGCCCACCACTGTGACGAGGCGAGAGTGCATACGCGGGAGAGAGAATGGAGAGAGGGAGTGCATGCAACTCTGGGTCCCATTGTTTTAAGTAAAAAAGCAGTTATAATTCACAAACCACAAAGCCAAATTAAATTATGATTGCACCATTAAATTCGTTGCAATAAATCCTTCAAAACTAGATCTCACATAGATATATTTGAATAAAGTTTATAGAAGATGACAAGTGGGATCACCTGTGGTAGGTGTTATAGAGTATGTGATATAAAGAATGATGGGTGCGGAAGAAACGTATATAGAGAAGAGAATCTTGATGACCAGGATGTATATAGAATAGAAATAGAGTATGATGAGTGCGTATAACCTTATCCGCAGAAACCCCCATGCAGCACTGTAGCTAGACTTGTTTCTGCGAAATCGAGGGAACTAGGGGACAGAGGTCACTGTCATGTGTACTGAAATCGAGGGAACTAGGGGACAGAGGTCACTGTCATGTGTACTGAAATCATAGGGGCGTATTGTTCTTCGTGCCAGGCTCCCAGACGACACATAAAGTGGAACGGAGAGAGTAGGTGATATTATCCGTATTCGAATCCAAATATAGATAGAAATATGAAAAACAAATATAACAACAGTGACATCCGTCCGTATCCGATCCGTTTGCATCCCTAGCTAGGGATCAGATCAGAGGTGGTGAGGTGCATTTGCATCTTGCATGCATGCTTAGTAGTAGTACTCCCTCCGTTCCACAAAATATGCAATTCTCACATACCGAGGAGTCAAACATCGCGAACTTTGACTAAAATTATATGAGAAAATACTAACACTTATAAGATAAAATAAATACCGTTAGATTAGTTATGAAATATATTTTTATAATAAATTTATTTTGAGACATAAATGCTAATACTTTTGCTATAAATTTGGTCAAAGTTGATATAGTTTAATCGGCACGCTTTCTATAATTGCATGTTTTTTGAGAACGGAGGGAATAATTGATATGATATGTGTATATGTTAATTAGTTTGTTGCGATTCCACTACTGCTCTTTACATCGACTGGCCCAAGTCTTTTTCAGGACCAGCAAACCACCATGCATTGAAAATTCGAAACTAACTGATTTTGTTTATTTCTGCTTTTGACGATCGAGCTGACTTTGTTCGCACGTGTTTCACTTGCTCTGAAGTACGGTGATGACGTGGCGGGGCCACGACCAGTCCAGCTATGCACGCTGGCACATTGGTCATATGCGTGCAGTGGGTGCATGTGTCCTGGCAGCATGCATGTTTACACTGCGCGGAACATGTACAATATAGAAGAAGGGTGCGCGAGCGCGTTGGCCGTTGGGTATAATATGTCGTATCATATGTATCATCAGTGATATATTATCTATATCTATATCTAATAATAAAAAGACAAAATTTCTGATCATTTTTTTATCCATCTATTTTTTTTGTCTCCCTCTAATTGCTGGACAATGAAGAGTTTCTTCCGTCTGGACTTATATATATAACCCGTGCTCATACAAATACGAATAGCTCTTGTCTAACATGATACGAAGTCCGATTCAAAAACCTATTTGGTAGTTTATGTGACCCAGACTCAGAAACAACCGGCGGCCAACCGAAACTATTTTCTTTTCTATTTTTGAACCAATAAGGTATTATTAAAAACATATTATATTGTTCCAAAAAACGTATTATATTTTTCCTGGCCGATTCCTTTAAAAAAAAATCAGTTTTTCATACGAATCCTATTCTGACATGGCCCATGACGGAAGATAAACATATTATATTTTCCTGGTCGATTCCTTCCAAAAAAAATCAGCTTTTGAATTTAAAAATTTGTGGTGCAACAGAAAAAATCAAATGTTTATGAAAACGAGGACAAGAGTGTTGCATATTTATTCATATTTTACCTTTTTTCTATACCTCTATACCTAATATTAAATAGCCAAAATTAATCACCAATACTAACCTATATTATACTCGATGTTATGATCATTATAAATAAATTATAGTTTTAAAATTACATAAAAATAATAAAATATAAATAATAGATATGTCTTTGTTTGTGCATATTTTTTCTCCCGTTACAAGGCATGGACACATTTGCTAGTGTATAATAAGTGATAAAGATAGCTCCAGCAGACTGGGTACAATAAATAAATTATAAATAAATTCATGGTGGTGCTGCTGATGCATGGTGCGTGAATCTGGCGAGCAGGCAGTGAGGGTATACAGTACAATTTTGGCCGTATGCATGCCCGCACATCGCACTGGCCGGAGGTGACGATCGCGACGTACTGCTCCCTCCTTTGTGGCTAAATATCTGTCGATTTTTTTTTTCAAGAAACAATTTTGACTAAATATATATTAAAAATATTAATATTTATAGTACATAATTAGTATCATTGGAAAAATCTTTAAATCTAGTTTTTTTAATAAATTTATTTAAAGATATAAATATTACATATATTTTCTACAAATCGAGTCAAATTTATGACAAGCACACCAACAGCAATAATTAATTAGGGACGTACACATGTGCCAGCCAACTTAACTGAAGGAGACACGAAGCATCCACGTACGGACGCCCACTCTCGTGCAAAATTCATATTGGTACTCAGTACTAGAATCTATAAGTTTTCCTAGGGTATATTTCTTTGAGACTTTTACCTATAAAAGATGGTTATTTCCCATGTGCTACCAAAAAGTTGGGCCACATCAAAGTGCCATCCACCTAAACTTTCATGTCTCTCAGGCCATTCTGTCCACTTTCAGCTCTAATGGTGTCAAACTATGCTGAAAAAAAATCTAAACTACCCTTAGGTCTGCTAGTATAAGTGCATGAGATCTTTTAAACTTGGCCACAGATCTAGAGATGAACGGTGGAGGTCTATTGTGTCCTAAACAGCGAAATGGATAGAATGAAGTGGAGGGGCCTTTTTGCAATTCAGCCTCTTCTTCCTCGGAACGGATCGGCTATGGCCGACTACTGCACAAAAGGTACACTCCGGCTGGGGGCTGCGGCTGGGAGGGGCAGGGGCGAGTCCAGCCGGCCGGCCGGCGGCGCTAGGCGCCGGTCACGTATACCATCGCAGGGCGGGGTCTGGGACGGGGTCGGGCGCAGGGCACGCTGAAAGGTCCTAATTGGCTAGAGGGGGTGAATAGCCTATTAAAATTTCTTACAAAGTACTTAACAAACCGGTTAGTACTTAAGATGGCGAAGCAACGTAGAACTAGCAAGACTATGCTATGCAAGCCACCTAAACAATTCTAACAAGAGGCTATGATCTCTAAGCACACCAACAAAGCTAAGTTGCTAACTTACTCTAGTGATGCCTAGTGAAAAAGCTAGTTACACTAATTACCACTAGAGAGCTAAGCTACCAACTAAAACTACATAAGGCAATTCTAGGAATATAAATGCAAGAGAGGGATTGGGTGATTATACCACCGTTGAAGAGTAGATGAGCCAATCATCATGAAGACAAGCAATACAATCGTAGAAGGAACACCTCGGCAATCAAATGACACAATGATTTTTTACCAAGGTTCACTTGCTTCCCGGCAAGCTAGTCCTCGTTGTGGCGATACACTCACTTGGAGATGTGCACACTAAATTGGCTCTCAACGCCAAACCCGCAACCGAGTGCCGCACTATCAACACAAGATAGGGATCCTCCAAGCCACGAGCAATCCACTAGAGTAGCCAATTGCGATCTCCCGCAGGGAAGGCTCAAGAACCCCTCATAAGCTCCACCAGTGTGGCCTCGAACAATCACCAACTCGAGCTCAATACCTCCGCTGCACCAAGCCATCTACGGTGATGGAAACCACCGAAGAGTAACAAGAAATCCGCAGCAATCACGAAGAACAAGTGCCTCTAGATGCAAATCACTAAGCAACGCACTTGAATCACTCTATCTCACTTAGAATCCGATGATCAAGCAAGGTGATGAGTCGGAGGGAGCCTCTCTAGCTCAAAGTATGCTCAAGTGTGTTAGAATAGGCAAGAGAGTCACCCCAAAGCCGGCCCTCCACCTATTTATAAGCCAAGCCCAAAAACAAACCGTTACTCCTCGGGATAGCTTCTGCGTGGGCGCCGGACGTGCCAGTCGCGCACCCGTCGGACGCGTCCGACGTGTGGTGGTGCAAACTAGCCGTTGAATCCTCGTGTTCAAACCTCAGCGTCTGGCGGTTTTCTTCAGCGACTGACGCGTGCTTCCGGCGGTCCAGCTCGCTGCAAGGCTCTCTGGACTGCATCCAGCGCACCGCTGGACGCGTCCGTCGCCACCGCGCGCAGACGCCGTGCCAGCCAGAGAACGTGCATCGGACGCTGAGGTCCAGTGACCCGGCGTCCGACGCGTTTTCTCTGGACGGTCCGGCGCACCGTTCTTCGCGCCGAGTAGCAGCACAACACGTCGGACGCTGGGCCAGCGTCCGACGCTCCGATGACCAGCGTCCGGCGCCATGTCTGAAGCTCCAGAACGTCACCACGGCTTCGCTATCTCTTTAACCTTTGCACCAACATGCTAACCAACCAGTGTACCACCTTGTGCTTGAGAGTTAGCATGTTTTCACCAAGAATTTGCATCCGGCGCAATGGAAAATATGCATCCTATTTTCCTAAAAGCGCTGAATCCCCCCCGAGCAAGCTCGGGGGGAGGATGAGCGGTACCCAAACCCCACTCAACCTTGCAAACCACAGCTCGTCCTTCGCCACCTTTGTAAATATGCCAACACCACCAAGTGTACAACACTATGTGCTTGTGTGTTAGCATTTTGAAAACCTTTTTCCAGGACAAGGGTTATTGCTCTAGGTTAGAATGCATATGCTCATGGATTAGACCTAGAGGCACCGATCGACATGATAACCGTGACTTCCTCTCTTGATAGTACGGCTATCTATCCTAAATATGATCACACTCTCTATAGTATCTTGATCACCAAACCGGAAAGCCCTATCAAGTTATACCTTTGCCGTGATCTCCATGGGCCTTCTCTTTTTTCCTCGAAGCTCGACCATGCATCAAGTCCACTATGTCCATCACCATGATCTCCAAGCTCCATCATCACCTAAGTTGCTAATCTTCTACATATACTTAGCAAAGCTATTAGCAACTAGGCACGTCATCAATTATCAAAACCAAACAAGAGCTTTCACAC
>DXKC01008591.1:0-12828 GCA_031170775.1 Cymbopogon citratus
ATATATAGAATAATTTAGGTGCCAAGAATTTACATCTTCTCATAAATTGAATAACTAAATTCTTGTAGATCTGGTGGGCATCAAAGCGTGCTATTCTCATTAGGATTATAAAAAGAAGATTGTAGGTATAACTGTCTTTGCGAACTTTTGCCTCAGGCTATCAAAGTTCTAAAAGTATTGTATAATCCCTTGTTGATATGTTGCTGGCAGGATTAAGCTTTATCTTCTGTATTTTAGGTAGTAACTAGTAACACTATCATAGTTTCTTCTTTTATTAAAAAAATACTCAACAAGACATTTTTACAATTGGCTTCCCTCTGAACCTAGTTACACAAAAAATCTATTAGCTATGGGTGTTGTCGCAACAGTAATATTTTCTTCGAGTTTTGATGAATATTAAGGTTAGAACACATGAGCTCTTGGCCTGTTATTCAACGACAACTTAAATTATGTTTTGATATAGGTACACGATATAATCCACTAGCGACGAACTGTGATCGACTTCAGAAACTGACTATGAAATATTTTTTTATATTTTCAATCGCACTCAAATCGAGCCTTGCAACATCTTGAAATATGATTTTCAACAAATAAACATTTTTTGGCTAACACAATGGTTTTGCCAACTCTAAACAAAAGTGTTTATACCCCATGACATGTTTCTGAAATGAATTTGTATGCAAGTATAGATATTTTTATTTGGCTGGCTCCATGTTTTCCCTTTGGGTGGATATTTGTGATGAATGTTGTGTGGCGAGGAAAAATATCAGTATTTTGGATCTGCTCATGCCGTGATAATTACCTGTAACCTAAGAAATTACACTTAACACCTGAATATTTTTTTTGGTGCCCAACTATTTCTTTTTCGTTTCAAGATGCTACGAGGTGTCACAATCCTACTAAATCTTGAGTGCATGGCTGTAGATTGTTCCAGAGAATATAAGAGAGAAAGTAACGACTCTTATTTGTAGAAGCCTTGGTATACAATGATGTTGTAGTTCAGACTTTGCGTTGTTAAGCATGTTGGTTTTTTATGGCCATGGGAATGCAACTCCTAAACTGTCTATGACCATCTGAAGTTCTAGGTCAGTTATAAGCTTTAGTTTTATGGCTATGGTAAATTTATTGCAGGTATTAATTAATTTAATTTTTTTGCTTCTATTACAATTCTGCATAAATGCATGCATGTGGGGATAACCATGGCAATATTGGTTGGAGAGTCACTAGTAGCAAGGCGCGCGCCTTCGCGCGCCCGTGCATTCACAATTCTAGAGACCAAACTGGTTTTTACATCATATAAGTGAGTTCTGGTCATGTAGTGATATGTCATTTTAAATAGCATGATAGGCAGTAGGTGGTGAAATCAGTAGCCAGCCTCTCCATTAGAAACTACCCAACTAACATGTGCAGTACTGAAACTTAAAAATATGTCAATTTTCACAATTTGATAGAATGATAGTTCTACAATTTAGGATAGAGTTTGTTGGAGCTGATTTACTTGCAGTAAGCGCTTGATGGGTATATTGTGTACCGAGAGGTTCAGCCAATTCTTGAAACCATAAAGCACGGAACTCGTGGTGAGAGCAAAGACGGAACTCTTGGTAAGAGCAAAGATGGAGTTGCTAGGAAATTGTTCCCTGCGCTATTAACAAACATGAGAAACAAATGGTTTGTGTGCAACTAAAGAAATTCAGTAGCGATTTGTTTAACTGAAATTAGAAGGTCAACTCATTTCTTGGGTACGCTCATCAGCAATCCCATATGGTCACCTTTAATATCAGAAATTCCTTGTGGTTGAGACTTATGCTCCGAGATGTGTTGTGCAGGCATATTTGGCTTCGTAGAGTCTCTACCTGATATGACAGTCCTAAAAAAACTTTGTCAGATTACAGTGTTGAAGCAAAAGCGAAAAGGGTACATAAATCGTACTCTGAATCAGAGCCCATACCCCATGCATATTGAGTCAAATACACTTACAAATGATCAACTTTATGAAACCATAATATTTCAGACTAAAAATCTGGAATGCTTAAGTTAATAAAATGAGCAGCCACAAAAGGACCCAATTATCATTCAGATTTGGCCATAACAAAAAACAAATAGAGGTAGTAAGATAATAGCAACTGGCACACGAATTTGTAAACATGATGAAACAAAAACACACCTGCTTCTCTCGTTTGTAAATTAGCTGAGGACAATGATAGTAGAATGGATAAGTTTGGAGCATTTTTTTCTTGATCGGCGGGTCCAACCTGGGTTTATTCCCAAATGAAATAAACCACTGAATGGTGGAACTGACTAATATAAGCTGCACAGAGAAAAGATTAGCAAGTGACTATATCAGTATATCTAGACATATGATAGCCATGATAGTTTATTTGATCGAAGCTGTAGTCAGGAAACATAGTCATATGCCTGTAGAAGTAGTATTCAGTTAGAAGGTACATAATCAGTAGTATATTTCGGTTGATCTCAGGTGGAGCTTATCAGGATAGCATAACACAACCAGCACTGATTTGTTCCATGTGTGCATACAACAGAAAATCCGATGTTCCAGTGACTCACAATAGAAGGGTCATGCTCTAACAATCGATAAAACAGACAGGTGCCTCACTAACCTAGTTTGTCTGCAAGCACAGCTGAAAGTAAAATACAGATGAGACAACTGCACTTAACCACAGACCAAAATATGTTTATTAGGTAGGGTGATAGCAAGCTTAGCCAGGAACCCTGAAACAGTTTGAAGAATTCAAGTACTAAGAAAATAAAACCCCCTAGATCAGATTACTCTTGAACGAAGGCCCCATGAATTTCTTATAGCCCATATTACAAAGTAAAATTGCAAAAATAGGGACATATGTCATCAAAAGTTCGTAGCATACACAATAGAAATTTACACACGTTGCTGGATGACCCCGAAAAAAAAATCAAGTTGCAGACACCAAATGGAGAGCTTTAGAAGAAATAACTGCAGCAGCACACATGAAAAAGTTATCGAACCAGGGCTGAGAATCGAAATAGCAATCAGAATAGATGGAGCCACATCTATGCATATTCCCCTGGTCCAACGGGTTGTCAATTCTTCCTGTTGTGAGTCAGATAGACCTTTAGATGGATAGGCAAGGGAATTGAGAAGGATATAAAAGTGTCATATAAGTGCAACTGATAGAGCTGAATGAGCACTTGATGTTTTCATTTGACGCTAGACTGACTGGTACATAGGCAAATAAATTCTACGTTGATTGATATGCTTCATCAAACTTTACATGAATGGGCAAGAAAGTAAAAGAAGTAAAAGATGTCATAAGCACGCAGTGGCTAACCGAAATTCAAAATCCAGATTAGCTAACCAACTGTAGACCTAAATGAAAGAAGCAAACATGAGAAACAATGGGGCCTTTTTTACCATACCTTAACCAAATAACACGATTGGTAAGATGGTAACATTGTGGCTCCAGGTAGCATTGCTCTATATGGATCAGCAAAGGAACTTGAATTCTGGAGAGATCACATAGATGAAACAATGAGAATGAATTCCCTCCCATGTCCATGCAGATGCAGTACATACATATTATATTTCAGTCATTCAGTATCAGTTAAATAAAGTACTGTTACATAAATTTGAGGGATATGCAGGTACAATACTATTTAGAGCATAAATAGGTTAAATCATTTGTATACAAAATAGGCTAAATCATCTGTATGCACCTTCTGTATAAAAGAACAGAGATATAATAGGGCACCTTTATTTTTCTCGGTTGTAGACACATAGGTAACCATTCAGCATGGTGATTCACCATACCAAAATGCAAGCTCATCTCCTTGTCTTGGATGAATTAGAGACACTGTATATCCTCAGTGTGCGGTGAATGGTGATGCACTCATCGTGGAGATATAGCTGCCGACAAAGGTACCGGAGACAACTTTTAAATTTGTTTTAGTAGGTTCAAAATTTCTAAATTATAGTTCAAGTTGACGATGGAAACCATAATAAAGAATGAAAAGTATGGAACCTAAGACTGCAGCTTGGAAGCCATTTTTAGCAAGATATCACTTAACCTAAAAATTTAAGTGAATTTTACTAAACTATTGTCTTCGGTAGTACAGAGCAGGTATTGTTAACTCAGTTCATAACCAATATCAAGTGTACGGCAAATTGCATATTCCAGTTCAAATTTGTTTTGAAAAAATATACATAGAGCATATAAAATTGTTTCAACTGTCAGATCTTTACACTGAATGTTACCAAGGACACCTTAGAGCATACTAAATTTAGGCAAATGTTAAAGACATGCTTGAAAACTGGATCAGTGTGAGAACTATGTACACACCTTTTTTTAGGTGAAATAAATAGATACCTTAATTGAAATAAACCTTTATTGATAAATATACAGAACATTGATTAAACTAATTTGAAGACATAGACACAACCTGAGCTGCTAAACTCTTCTTCTAAATGTTTGCTCAAAAGAACTGATTGGTCAGTACCCGATTTCTATGTCAATTCAGTTCGAATCGCCCAGAATCCAAGAAGATCGAACTCGAATCCCAAAACCGATGAGGAAAGGAACAAAGGTGAGAATCCACGTCTCTGCGCTAGGGTGCGCGCTGGCGTTGTACCGCTCCTACAGCACGATGAGGAGAGGGAGAAGGGTAGGGAAGAAGATGGTGGCGTACCGTGGCCGCCGCTGGCGGCGGTGGCGGCGAGGATATGCGGCTAGGGTTTCGTCGACCATCCGCGAACGGCCGGGAGGATGCAGCACAGGGGATGCCGCGACGGCCGCCACCAGCGAGGCCTAGCCGTGCCGCTCCAGGGCCGGGGACACCCCCTGGTGGGGCGGACGCGCTGCTCCACTGCCACTCACGGCGCCGCACGCTTGTTGCAAGGGCCCCCATCGCGCCAGCGCCGTCTCGAGAGGGAAGAGAAGGAGGAGGAGAGGAGGAGGAGGAGGAGGCAGCGACGGAGGAGGAGGGAGTCTGCGGTGTGGTGCTTCGGCCCCGGTGCACGGCGCCGCCGCCATCGCCGCTCCCGCGGGAGTCGGAGAAAGACGGAGAGAAAAAAGGGAGACCGTGAGTTTTTGTCTCTGCTCTTTTTTTTTTGCCGCGACCAGAAGGGGGTAAAGAGAGGGGAAGCTGAGTATATATTTGGTTGTCCGGATTCTCGCGAGAAGCTATGCAAAGCTGATTCTTACAGAGAGGGAGCAGGTACAAGCTGCAGCAAAAGCTGCTGCTTGTAGAAGCCACTTCGAACCATCATGACCACACGTTTGTAGATCGGACGGCTGAGAATATTTTTGATGACGTGGATGCAGCTTCTGGCGGAGGAGCCCCCCGTCTTTAAACAGAGTAAATTTTAGTAAAGTGGAGTCTTTTTTTTTTTTTTGAGATTGTAAAGTGGGGTCATTACAATAAAGGGTTTGGAATTGACGGAACTCCTAAAGCAATAAATGAAGATATGTCATATCTGTGTCATGTGCATATCGATTCAAACTACAGTTGTAAAATTGGAGCACAACCAGAGCACACACATGTTTGGAGTTGCAGCGTGAAATTTAACCTTTTCATCCTGTGTAATGTGGTTCTTGTGTCCATCTGATATGTTAGTCCTTCATAGTATCAGCCATGTGATGGACTCAAGATATCATTTATATTACAAATTTCTTTATAATTTGTGATTTGCCACATAAATTTGATGCCGCTGTAGTTTCTCATATTTATATATGGGAGCGTATGCTATAGAAACTAGCATCCTATGGAAACTATGAAAACTCTCGTCAAACACCACAGGATTGTAATCTAATGGCCTCTAGTTAATATGGGTTAATTTAGCACATAACCCCTCCACTCATCACACCCTAATTCCAAATCTTGCACAACACCCCCCACAGCCAACCTCTGACGCCTGGACTCCCTCAACCGAATCCGTACAGCGCCGCCCTCCCTATGATGGCCATCGCGGCCTTCACTGCTGTACGACGCCCGCGCGTTCCTCCCTACGAAGGCCGGCGCCGTCGCGTGACTCAATCAGTCCTGCCTACGACGGCCCACCCTCGTGCACCTGCTGGAGAAGACCAACGCACGGAGAAGGAGCAGGGCTCCCTGGCCGCCATGGAGACCAACGAAGGAGAAGGATGTGTTTTCAATTTATTTACCCAACCATGTCTTGTATGGCTGCTGATGTGCATGGTACTGTGTGTATTGACGTTCATGGAAATGTGCATATACAGAGAAGACATGCTACTGCGCATGACCATGCTTGTTAATTGTCTCCTGATACGATTGATTTGGTGGCCGACATAAGCATCAGCTCCAGGGGGGCAGCGGCCAGGGAGCCCTGCTCCTCCATGCGTTGGCCTCCTCCAGCAGGTGCAGTCGTAGGGAGGGCCGAGTCGCTCGAGTACGGCGCCATCGGAGGTCACCGGGGCGTCGTACAGGAGGTCGCGATGGGCGTTGTAGGAAGGGTGGCGCCGTATGGAGATCGGGAATCCGCGCAAGACGTCTCTGGACTCCATGGGGTGCTGTGCAAGATTTGGAATTAGGGTGTGATGAGTGGGAGGGGTTATGTGCTAAATTAACCCATCTTAAGTAGAGGCCATTAGATTACAATCCTGTGGTGTTTGATGAGAGTTTCCATAGTTTCCATAGAATGCTAGTTTCCATAGCATACGCTCCCTTTATATATGGATGGCATGAGAGAAGATAGCTTTGAAGCACAGTAAGAGCATCCGTCGATCTAACAAAAATAGAAGCGGCAAATCTCAAGTGGAACAGGAGACATTAATGTTAGATATGTATATATTTTGGGGTCTAGTCGTAAATGTACCGATGGTCCTGTGGCTATAAATATGAATCATCTCTCGCGGGTGTGAGGTGTTCTTTTTGCTCTCTATAATAAAGATAACTCTTCCTTTCGCTGTTTCACCACTACTCCATACTCATATGTTGTATTTCTCTAATCACATATTTAATTGTAGTAATGCTAAATTTTTTCTCAATAAACCATTTGCATATCATTCTAGGGCCCTTCATTCTTTAGACACTTTTTTAAAAAAATTGGTTGATTAGTGCAATTGATAGTTTAGAAACATTGCAATAATTTTAAGAATTAACACCACAACTATCCTTCATTTAATAGATACTTTATTATATCAACACAAAACTGTATAAAGCTACTTTCCGTAAAACTATTCAAAGGTTGTGTGTGTTAAAGCCACACGAGATTTTCTAGTGAGAAATGACATTAGAGCTACTCAAAATGCTTTAAAACTCGATCCAAATTTTTTAGTTCTTCCGTTTGAGCTAGAAACGCCCTAAGTCAGAACCAGTAGGCTAGCCCGGCGGGGGAAACAAGCTAATTCAGCATGCTCGTAACGAAATAGATTGGTACACAAGTTCAAGAAAATATTGATGTTGCTCTTCACAATAAAAGAACTGTGAAGGTGAGAACAATGCAGAAGGTTCTCCCAAAGATGTTGAGAAGTCTTGAAGCTGAGCTTACCAGTCTGATCGACCCATTCATATACGACGAAGTAAGCATAACCGAAGCTCATCACTAAGATTTTTATGTTGTGCACATTATAAAATATAGGTTCAATTTTATTATCCATACATAGTTGGATGCTCTCCAGATATTGAACACTGTAAAAAAGACAGTGGCACACAGGCTGGAGGATAGGTCGGGTTCTAGCGCGGTGAAGATTGCTAAGGATCAGCACTGGAAAGACAGTGGCAAACAGGCTGGAGGATAGGCCGGGTTCTAGCGCAGTGAAGATTGCTGAGGATAAGCCGGGTGCTCGAGCTGAGAAGACTGCTAGACAGTGGCAAATAGGCTGGAGGATAGGTCGGGTTCTAGCGCAGTGAAGATTGCAGAGGATAAGCCAAGTGCTGGAGCTAAGAAGACTGCTAGGCAGTGGCAAACAGGCTGGAGGATAGGCCGGGTTTTAGCGCAGTGAAGATTGTTGAGGATAAGCCGGGTGTTGGAGCTGAGAAGACTGCTGAGGATAAGCCGGGTGTTGGTGCAGGGAAGATGCAAGTTCAGCCTCAAGTTCTACCTCGACAATCTGCTCAACTCATACCTGTGGATCCTGCTCGACTTCGACCTCTGGCCCCATTGATACCAGACTTAGGGATTCATCCCACGAGCTAGTGCGCACACGTTGCGTGTTAAGCAGTGCTCCCACCTACGCCACCTACCCCACCTCTACCAGCTATCCCACCTAGCCCGCCAGAGTCGAACTAAGGTCGATGACAGTATGTACATGTCCGACTTGGACGATAAAGACTACGGTCGAGGACAAGACCTATAGATTTAGGTTCCTATCTCAGGCCTGACTTGCATAGATTACAATCTGCAGCTTAATTCTTACTGATGCATGTTTTTAAACTGCTTATGTTGTATCACCTCTCATACATATATACTATATATACATATACATGCCTGACAGGCTACTAGCTACTGATGTACAGTCACATTACTCATCTTTAAATTTGTTCCAGACGTGCTCATCTTGTCGGTCTGCAACAAAATCAAGTTTACCATTCTTTTCAGTCGATTGTTATCGGCCACTTATTATTATTCTTCTTTCACTTTTCCTCTCTTCCATCTTGCAACATTGTATGGTGTGCCTCTTTGCCTGGTTTACCATCCTTGAATGATGATAGTTTCTTTCTGCTGTTTGGTTTATCATCCTTAGATGATGATCCAAAAGTGACGTTGTAAAAAATATTGATTACTTTTCCTGCTTCCTCTCTCACTTTTCCTACTCATTATTCTTGGTCACTCATTATTCTTGGTACGTAACATGTTTGGTCCTGTCTCTGCGATGATCGTCGATCACAACTCTGAAGACAAGATCATATCTAGTACGAGTACAAACATACTGACGAAAACAATACAAATACAAAACACAAATATAGGCCACATATAGTCACATGCTATATATTAGGCTTTACCAACTTTATTATAACAAATAACACTCCCACCCGACTCGTTTACAGACACTTCATGACGCAGAATGAAAACACAGCAACTGCGAGTTAAAACTTACAGCACCAAATTCGTACAACGAAATCATGACACTGAAAACACATGCATACATACTGGACTCGTGAACAAGCAACGGGATCATGGACAGGGCGAAGTGCGCGTGTATTCACGTGTCTAGTGATCCCTGGTGATGGTGGAGGAGTCGGTGCCATTGTTGGTGTCGCTCTGCTTGTTATCCCCGCCCATCCCCAGCGTGTTCATCACCGCGTCCTTGGCGCCCGCCGCCGCGCTCTTCACCTGCTCAGTGGCCTGAGAAATCGAAGCACAAGAGGAAAAAACCATGAACAACCTGCTGCTGAGTTCAATTTAATCTGTAGGCATGTCATGCCGGCAGATTCATTTGTGCAGTGTGCACCCGTGACATGGGCGTGACTGATCCACCAACCGTACCTGCTGGATGACGCCGCCGGCATTGTCCTTGCCGGAGACGGCGGTATCCTTGGCGTACTGCCCGGCCTCGGAGGCCTTCTGCTTGGTGGCCTCCATGGCCTCGGCGGTCTTCTGCTTGGCGGCCTCCGTGGTCTCGGCGGTCTTCTGCTTGGTGGCCTCCGTGGTCTGGCCGGCCTTCTGCTTGGCGGCCTCCGTGGTCTCGGCGGCCTTGTGCTTGGTGGCCTCCGTGGTGTCGCCGGTCTTCTGCTTGGCCTCCTCGGTCTTCTGGCCTAGGTAGCTGCCGGTGTCGGACGCCTTCTGCTTGGTGGTGTCCTTGGCGTGCTGCGCCGTGTCCTTGGTCGCCCCCATCGCCTGTCCACTCTTCTCCTGCATATTTGCGAAAAGAATGGAAGTAACTGCGTGATCGATCGATCGATCAACAGCTGCAGCAAGATGGAGATGGCCGATCGACGACGAACCTCGGTGCGGGCCTTGGTCTCGCCGGCCTGGTAGCTAGCCTTGTCCTGGTGGGAAGCCATGGCAGCAAAGGTTTCTCAAGCTCGGGATGCTCAGATCGCTTTGGAACTAACTGAACCGGCCAGGAACAGATCGCTCAATGCAAATCACTCGGAGAAATACACTTGGCTACTGACGGTGGTGATGATGATGCTCAGCAGAAGCTTCAATAACAAAGTACTGATGGCTAGGGGCTTTACAGGAGCCTATATTTATAACCTGCAGCCGTGGGACACGTAGCGTGGCGAGGCTCCTACATGACGGCCACGTAGAAAGGACACGCGTTGTGTCACGGCTCCGTACCTTCGCGAAGCCTGCCCATGTAGATGGACCTGATTCGCCCATAGACGTCGGTCAGCTGGTGGTGAAGAAAATGCCAAAGCACAAGAAGATAAAGAAAATCCCCGTACTGTAGTCTGTAGGCCGGGACAAGTACAAGTGCAAATCGAGTGCGTCTCTCGATGCGATGGTGCACGGCAAGGACTACCAAAGATCGTGCACGTATCCCCGGGCCGATCACGATCGATCTCATCACCAGATTCACAGATGGATAGCTAGGGAAAACACGTCGGCATTGGCGAGTACAAGTTGGATGCAGCTTTTTTGGGTAAGTTGTTACTGGCATTTCTAGGCTATATTTTTAGGCCACTTGGTGGTGGTGCCGTGGAGCAATGCCGGCGCGCCAACGCCGTGGCCTGGCCATGCCGGTGGTGCATGTGCGCGCGCTCGCTTCGACGAACGTGTACCGTTTCGATTTGTGATGTGCACACGCCGACACGCGAAGTGGTTCGGTGAAGATGACGGGCACCGCTGGCTGCCACACAAATCAGTCAGAAAATAGGAGTCCGCTGCGGCTGATCGGCAATCGGCGTGACATCCCAGGGAGACAGGTGTGATTGATAGAATTAATCGACGACACGTCAGAAAGTTCTCGGGGATATGGTGGTGTTGATTCGGACTCATATACACGTACTTTCTCCTTTATTGACAAGATAAACTTTTCTAAATTTATTTAATAGAACGTACACAAAATTTACTAATATATATATCTACAATGTAATAAGTGTGATTGGATTAGCTATGAAATGTTTTTTTCCCAATAAACTTATATAAATATTAATATTATTTTCTCTATGCTTAGTCAAACTTTAATTTGACTCCTCTATAAGCGAAATGTGCACTTACTATGTTGGGACAAAGGTAGTAAAAATTGGAGCGGAGCGAAGAATACCTCTCTCATGTTCTAATCCATTTTTCTTTGTGGAATTTGAATTTGAGTGGATAATACACAGATGCATGTGTAAATGTGGATTGTTTTGGATGTCAGACTGGTATGGATATGGAGGATGTGGATTTAATACGAGTAATATATGTATGGGGATTGCTATAACACGGTGACCTGGGATTTCAACTTTTGTTCAGGCGATGGAGGGAGCTAGCGCCCGCCCACTCGCTCGCGCAACAAGAGGGAGCATCGCAAATCATGGAGATAGGAGGGGAAGGAACCGTCGCCTGGCCTGTCTCAGGCATCTAATGTTTAGAAAACGTGTATATGTATACTTAGAGAATTTTATATTTGCCAGAAATTATAATTTTGTAAAGAGCCATTAACAAGTACTCTTGTTCCGAGTACGTTTTCTAATAAAGCCGGGTGAATGTCTTTGATCTATTAAAAAAATAACAAGTAGTCCCACCTTTTTAATTATAATATGTTTGACTTTTTATCTAAAGTTTGACTACTCGTCTTATTTAAAAAAAAATTGCAAACATAGTCAAATATGAATCATTCTTAAAGAACATGTATTGATAAAGTAAGACACAACAAAATATATCATATATTTATTTTTTTAAGAAGACAAGAGGTCAAAATGTTTATTTCAAAATGTATCAAACAACAACAACACAAAATAAGAGTTCTCAACTTTTTTTTTTAAAAAAAAGAAGAAAATCTAAATTCCTTGCTATAGTACCAGTCGGTTGTTCCACGGGCCGGCAGCTTGAATTTCTCCAAGAGTGTTTACTAGGCCTTTTCTGGTTATTTGGGCCATCGCTAAAGTCCTCCTAACAGTAACAGGCCTAGCCAGCACGCCCTGAGCGGAGGCCCATAAATAAGCTAGCCAACAGCCCAAGAAGTTTACGTGTTTTTTTTACTTCAGCATGAGCCTCAAACATCCGAGTAAGGTCCCTTGAAGGGTTGTGAGCCAGGCACACAGACTTTGCCGTGTAGGTCCCATTTATTGTCCACCTCCATAAAATTTGATCGTATTGTTGAGTTGTATGGATATTATTATATTGTGCCTGTTCAGCTAGTTACATATCAGCTGATTTTAGCTGAACTTTTATACCCATATTCAACCAAATCAATTAGAAATTCAGCTGAAATCAGCCTTGTTTCTACCAGCCGAACAGGCTCATAATCAGGTTCACCTCACAAATTTGGCCGATCTGTAACTGTAACACGGTCTCCATCTTCCACACCCTGTAGAATCAGCCTGTATGACTTCTGAATTGGGCATACAAATTCAGCTAAAATCAGCTGATATGCAACAACCGATGATCGTCCACTGGACCAGATTTCGGGTCTAGTCGTACGGTCTTCGGTCAAAAAACAAAGCTAACATAGCTCGCCTCGCTGATCTAGAAGCTTCCGGCAACAAAAGGAAGGGGAAAGGAGACAGGAAAAAACAGGTGACTGCACTGCAGCCTGCAGGGCAGAACGTTTTGGCGCGGCGTGTTGTGGCTTCCGCCCGTGTCCACACAGAAGCACGCACCACTGTGCTGTGCTGTGCTGTTCTAGTGGTAGAGGCTTGTGTCGATGTTCCAATCCGACCAAGCGTGGAGCTGAGTAGAGTTGAGTTGGCGCTCTTGGTGGCGCGAGTTGAGTTGGCGCCCTTGTG
>DXKC01008594.1:0-10372 GCA_031170775.1 Cymbopogon citratus
GGGTGGGGGCACCTCGTCCACCGTGGGCGTGGACCGGAGACGCCGACGTCCGTCCGTACAGTGCAGTCGCGGGTTCCATTCCGGGGCTTGGAGCCTTCTAGGCGGGGTCCGGCGAGAACCCGGGGCCCGGAAAGAGCTGCCTGCAACTGGTCCCACCCCACACAGAACTGGCTACAGGCCATGACGCCTGTCGGTTAGTGATACGGAGGAGGCCCATTAGGCCGTCGGGCCAGTAGTAACCCAGCAAAAAGCGTGGCGCGCCGAATGCCGGATCTGTCGAGCGGCCCATCCAGCACTGCTGCTACGCAGTGATACCCAGAATTTTCGTCTAAAAAAGGAAGAAAGAAAGGTGATATATACCCAGAATTCACGTATGTATATGTATGGACATTTATTCGGCTGGACACCCAGTATCACTGTAGCAGCATTATGTACCATAGGACGAGAAATAAGATGAACCATGACAGTCCACACACATATAAGGTGAATCTATATTTATAAACATATCAAACAGAATAACCACCACCACAAACAGGATTTCGACACGGCCGAACCGCACGAGGACATGCTCTACGAATTCTCACGGCGCTTTCTCAGGAATCTTGTGCTCATGTGACATGCTTTTCCGGTGGATGCTCATGAACTTGGCAACAAATTCTGAACAAGGGAAAAAGATACTTCAGGGAATTCCAGTGATTCACAAAGCCAATGGAAGACGACACATAGACAATTTGCCTTGTCCGATAGCAACTAAAATGAGCGGTAGATCAAAAGCGAGTCTAATCACTTGCCACCAACCAATACCCCGTGACGGGTGCCCGAAATACAAAAGCAACTTTCTAGTAGTACTACAAGCACTGGTATATATTATTGGAATGCTGGAAAAGAAATTACCTTCCAGTTTAAGCAGAGCACTTGCACCAACAGGCAACCTCTTATCCTGAAATTCATTATTCTCTTGTATTGTTAAAATAGTTCACCAGGGAAGTGCATGCTAAACTGGATGGTACGAAAACCAGACTCACATAGTAGGCATGCCAATAATAGACTTCCCTCTTCACGCTGGTCTGAATTCCCTTCAGGAAGAGTTCTACGAGCTTCTGCAAGAGATTAGAGAATGAAGTTCATATGCATAGTTATCTCAGTTGAGATAATAGTTATCTCAGTTGAGACAATAGTAGCCCTGAAGCACAAAATAAATAAATAAATAAATAAAGAATAACAATAATTTACCTGGAGTAATAACAACAACAATAATATCTACTCACTTGTTCCAAATTATAAGACGTTTTGGCTTTTCTAGATAAGACAGTGTATATCTAAGTGCATAACAAAAGTTACGTATTAAAAAAATCAAAATGTCTTATAATTTCAAATGGAGATAGTAGTTTGCACAATTTACCTGGAGTATTAGTTTAGGAGGTACAAATTCCACCAAGAGCTTTTGGAGCTTGCCCCGTGCCAGAAATAGCCTACACAATTTTTTTTCCCATCTGTTATGCAAATGAACTAGTAGGATGTAATCACACAAAACTAACAAACATAATGACAGATAATAAGTCACTAAACAGCATGTTCATCATAGCCTCCCAATCAATAAAAGGACAATATGAACATTCAACAGTTAAAGTTCTTCCAACTCTGACCTTTTAGGAGCAGGATCATCCAAAATTTCTGCTGCAAGTTCCTCCAGAACCTCCTCCCATCCTAGTGGTATAGCTTGTCCATCAATGAAGGGATAACTAGGTAAATTGAAAGGGAAACAAAAACAAAAATCAGATACTAGTGACATAGATTGATAGGATATTATGAACTTTTCATGCTAGAGGAACACTACGATCATACTTGTTGGCTTTACATGCTTCCAGAGCTAATATAGCCTCCCTCAAGTTCTTCCTGGATTGATTTGCAATGGTAGTAGCAAAGCTTGCAGGAAGATCAAAACTCTCTTTTTTTGATATATAGGTAAGGATATCTACCACCTGACAGAAATATTAAAACATTATTAAGTGACTCTGAACTATTAATAAAATATTTGTGTTCAATGCGCTACTTATCTAGAATGAGTTTTCCCATGCATAAATTACATGTAAGTTGTCAAATGAAAGTAACATATTAATAAAGCTGAATAATTATTGCATGCCTTATGAATTCCAGATTTATAGTTGATCAAAGCTAACATATAAGTCCTGGCTTATTAATAAAATGAAAACTCACCTCACGTGTACTGGGCACGCCAAGCGAAATAATCTTGCAACGACTCTTTATAGAATCTAGGAGATTAGACTCATCCTGGCAAGTCATTATTATCTTGCATGCATCAGAGGATGAATCGATTATCCATTTGATCAGACGCTGGTTATTTTCGCTGACTTTATCAACATCATAGAGAACAATTACTGGAACAAAGAATCATGTTATTAATGATTCAAATGGAATGGCATGTCAAGGAACAATGTTGCAGAAATGCAGAAAGTGAATTATACCTTTAAAGCTCTTTCTCACAATCGGCTCAGTGTTTTTACACTTATCAGACATTTCATTTGCTAGAGTCATCAAAGCATATCTAGCATTCTTGGATTGAAGCCTCATGTGGAGTTCCACATGGTTACTGCTGGATGAAACTGGGACGAGAATAGGCACAGACACGGACCCCTGCAGCATTATGGAAGCCTTTGCTCACTTTAACTCAAAAAAACATAAATACTTTATGTCATGCTCTTTTTAAAAGATTAATGTTGACTGATAACAATTAATGGAAAAACTACAGAAACAATTTCCCGTGTCAACTATTGGCACATTGTCCTAAAAGTAAAAGGTAGCACATTATCCTAAAAGTAAAAGGCGGCAAGCATTAATGACAGAACAGACCTGGCCATTGCAGCTCTTCAAATAGTGAGAGACCTGGAAAAGTCGAAACAGTTGATGAAATATGTGCTGAGTATCTATATTAAAAGAAATTTTTATATTTGATATTTAAGTTTGTACATTCAGAGAGGAATCGCCAAAAATTTCGGTGAGGACAGCTCTGCACAAAGACCTCTTTCCTGATCCCGGAGGACCTTTGAAAATAATATGTGGGCAAAATTCCATTGAGACCTGTCACAACAGAATACTTAATGTTTAGAAGATGAGCACCAACTTTGAACACTATGATAAAAATGGCAGGTAGGACAAACCGAAACAATTTCACTCACTGCGCCGTGAAAAATGTCAGAAACAGACGACAAATACTTTGTTAAAGCAAGGCAACAACTATAAGTTTATAATCATGTTTGCCCGATAGCCTAAAAGGCTGTTTTCCCCTATCTAATGGACCTTTTACAACATGATCGATCTCCATTTGCTATTTAAACAGCAAAGGGTGACCGACTGTCTACTGTCTAGCGTTTATGATAACACAGTTTATAATGCTGATAAAACATACTTAGCTAGGGAAGGAGTCAGAAAGATTACCGATTGTTTAAGCTGCTGTACTTGCTCCCTGTGGCAAGTAAATCCATTTAAATTTCGTGGACGATATTTATCAGCCCACAAAAGTCTAATCTTCTCAACGACAAGTGCCTTCTGAATGAAACTTGATTCAGATTCATCATTTTTCTTGTTGTCCGACGTTCTTGATTTCCGACATGCCTTCCCGGTCATACATGGAAGCCACGCATCATTTTGCACCTTGCTGGATGTGAGTTTCATGACGCCTCCAACTAGTTTCCCAGTGATTTCACTAAACTTTCCACTCTCCCCACTTAATCTGCCATTGCTATATGGGCTGCTCAAAGTGGTGGTGGTGCTTATCTGGTAGTGGCGACCAGGAGCATAACTGGATTTTGTTGTTGTGCGTGAAAGACCTTTCTGAGCTGAAACAAATTGTGAGGGCTGGCCCAAATTACTTTGAGCAACAGTGCCATCATTCTCAGCATGGGCATTTGAGTCTGAGGTAAATGATTGGTCAATGTTGTTATGCTTTGTTGATGTTTTCGCAAGTGGAGCCCTGCAATCACGTGAGAAGAAGATATCACCTGCAGGTATCGACTCTGTGCTCGTAAAAGTATACTCATTATATCTGGAATTAGGTAACTTGCCCTTTGCAATCAACTCATTGATCTCCTCGGAACAATTTTCTGCATGTGAATCTTCTTCTATATTATCAGCAACTTCTCTTTCTGGATTTGTTGAGACTGGGTTACTGCCAGGAAATGCAGGAGCTCTAGCAGGATGTCCCTTCTCTTGTGGCCGTAGTTTCGGTGTAGAAATTGAACGATTGCGGGAAAACCTTGCCTTGATTGATGATCTACTAAAGCTTTCCATAGAAGAACGGAATCTGGGAGGCGTCCGGCTGCTCTTCGTATGTGATTCATTCTTCAGAGCCGCAAATGGAGAAGGATGGCGCCTTTGTTCTGTGACCCTCGGAGGAGTACGGCTGTATCTCAAGTTTGAAGTTTTCTCAGCATGATAATCTCTTGTGTGGTTAGCAGATATGTTTTTCCTCCTGTTACCAGAATCTTTAGGAAGGCGGCTCCTCTCTGATGTCAATGCTCCATCGTTCCAAGGGCTTTCATGCCACTCAGTTTCTGTGTCTGAAGGTTCATAGCCACTTTTGTGCTTTGTGGAAGCATCATTGCGAGAATGCCTATTATGCCCTGAGTTGTTCTGTGCAGATAGCATACTTGATTACTTGAAATCCCTGTGATTCACAAAACATGCAGTATTGTAATGTCATGAAAATAAAAGGTATAACCAAATTCAAGTTTAAAATGTTGGCATAGTTAAATTAGTAAGGCAAACAAGATTCATCATGGGCTACGCTTCTTGAAGTATAAGCAAATCCAAATTCACCTTTCGGTTCATTTCAGTTGAATGATAAAACAATTGAACGATTCTTTTCTTTTAATTGCAAAATGATTAAAATCTGATAGAACATACTTGTTGTAAAACCTTACCCATAAGCTGCAACAGATGGCCCTTTTATGTGATCAATCAAACAAATAAGATGTTCAAGAGAAAATCAGGATGGAAAGAAAGGAATAAGCCCAAGAAACAGGCTCCCATATACGGAAACTACTCCAGATTTCAAATGAGACATGCCCAAACAATCTACATGCCAAAACACAGATGGTGGGATTTAACTGTGTTATTCACCAAGGAGGGTGTCTTACTAAAAGCAAAAATTATGCTTATAATTTGTGTCTGGATTTGAAGTAAATGACCTACTACTTTCTAAGTCCGGATAGCATGTTATTAATGTATATGCATATGTTCCAGTTTTTATGGACAATGGATTAGCACGTATATTAGTTATTGTGACAGAAATGTACAGAACATAAAGTATATAGAATCAAAATTAAAGCATCATTCCTTTCTATTCTTAAGATCAAATCGCAGGATAAGGAAACATGTGTTGCAAATCCTCATCAATTCTATGAATCAAAGATGAATCAGGAAAGTAGTTACCTCAAGGAAAAAGAATATGGAATTCTTCAAACACCCACAGTTGCAGAGCCAAATGAAGGACAAAAGCAAGAGTTATAAGGAGACAGCTAAGAAGGAAGACAAGAAAAAACACATCCTTTCTGTTTTGCCTGTTGGCATTCTTGTCCTCTTCTTCTGAACCAAAGATAGAAGAAACAAAAGGAGGAAGACGCCATTCTTCCCCATTACCTAGGTCACTTATTCCAAGAATCGTCATATATTCCTAGGAACATAAAACATATATTTAAAGGAGACAGCTTATGTAGTATCTAGCAGCTGTAAAATATTGTGCTATGACTTCTTAACACTGATCTATTCTTTTCCACCATCTTACTATTCCGTTAACCTTACAAAACTTCGGTAAGGAAAGTTCAAGAGTCCTACTAAATTGTCGGAGTTTTTATTTGTTTATGATTTGTCTGTTGCTTGGATATGGGCCATTACTGATTTATGCATGAGCTAAGGTCACATCGTGTATGCTGGATAAAAAATTGTCAGATCATCACCACATTCACTTGTCAGATCAAACAAAGATGGATAGATATCCATCACTCCATTTGACACAAAAAAGGCATTGTTTATGACTTACAAGAAAGAAAGAAATCGACCAAATATTCTAAACTAGAGTATCCAAGTATTCGTTCACTGTTGTATAATTTACATGGGGATACAGTTGAGTTCCTTCAATTGACAAGTCAATTTCAAAATATGTGTGGTCACCCTTAACAAAAGCTGAATATATGAAAATCAGATCCATCTTCAAGGGAAATGGAGCATCTGCAATGAGGAGAAAGAAAGATGAGAGTACATGATTTATGCACGAAACAAACATCTTTCAGAAAATGATTTGCAAATTGCAACTAGGAAAAGAGAGGTTTCACAGTTTCTTCATATTTTCATCAACCATGTTCTGTGTAGACATAGCAGCAAATTTTTACTCCACGATCGAATATACTTGCAGCAGGTGAAGGTATTAAAAACTGGAAAATATTGACTAAATTAAAGTATCAGTACATCATAGATCAGACAACGGCATCGGTAACTTCATCAAACTTGAAATACAACAAATTTTATGACAGTATCTTAAAGCTTAAATTGAAAAGGAATTGATTAAATTTCAAGACAACAAACTGGACAGCAGGGCTTTAACAAAACCAACACAAATATAATTACCACTTAATCTTTAGCAGTTTCAACTTACCATAAATTTCTTTAAGAAGTTGCTCTTCTGTTACATATAATCTTTTCAGGGATTTCTTGATTTTTGTCTCCCAAAGGTCAGCCAATTCATTCATTGAGCAGACATTTCTTGGAGGCCTCAAATATAACGTCTTGTTTAATGTCCTGGGATCCTCTATGGTGCATATTGTAAATTTAGCAACATCATTCTCTTGAACAAAAACACCTGTAAAGAAATGTTCTTCCTTGAGGTAACGAAGCATACATGTAGAATAATCTTTTATACTTTCGAATAAATTCAGATATAAGACTAAAAGAATAGAGAAGCATTACTACCAGACCTTTAGTATTTCCTTCACCGAATATTTTGATTTCATCTCTAGGAGGAGCATCTAGGCCAGGTTGCACCAGTGAAGGAAGCAAATAGCGCATAAAGAAGTTGCAGCATATGTAGGTATGAGGAATGCCTTCACTCTCTATTGAATGGCGGATTTCAATTTTCTTCTCATAGAAGCCATAATCCATGTCACAAATTTGAACCTTTGTTGGATCTGCTCCAAATTCTGCCGGAATAAATCTCTGCACGAAATCACTGCAAAGTCAGAAGCAACGCCTCATGTTGCCTAACACAACAACGGCTACCATAAATTTTCTGGTGGACAAAGTCAGAAAAAGGTTATGAAAATCCGAAATGTCCGTCCTAAAATTGTCATCAGAAAGTACTTCCTCCTTTTCAATTTTTCAAACATACTCCCTCCATTTCAAAATGTAAGGTGTAGCAAGATTCAAAATAGCAAAGACTGTAAACTTGGACCATGAATTACTCAATACATAAGTATTTTTAGTGCACGAAAGATACATCAATATATTCTTTTTTCATTTGCCCTTAGCAAGACATTGGTTTTGTAGTGACCAAGAACATATTATAAGATAAACTAATGGCCAAAGTATATCCTAAAAGACTTTCTCAGCTCTTATACACTTTATAAAAAGAAACGAAGGGAATAAGTTGTTTTAGTTTTGTTCTAAGTGAAACTTCTCAAGCTTTGACCAAGTTTATAGAAAAATGCACACATCTGCAACATCACATTAGTTTCACTAAATTCATCATGAAATGTCTTAATAGTGCATTTATCTGGTACTGTAGATAAATTATTAATATATTTTTCTATAAAACTGGTCAGAGTTAGAGAAGTTTGGCTTAGAACAAAATTAAAATGGCCTACATTTGGAAATGGAGAGACGAGGGAGTAACACAAAACAAGCGATATGACCATTGACCCCAAACACCTATAAAGTAACACCACCTAGGGAGTGTAAGTTTGTAGGTAACATGCCTAGAGCTATAGCCATGGCCCATGGATAAGGTCAGAAGACATAACTGATGAGGCAATTCAAAAAACTGTTATCCTGGTTTCTTATCCATCTCACTATAACCCATATGCTCCAGATTATTTTCCTAGCCAGTTTGTCTACAATTCTACATGATTTAACCAGACCACCATAGAGCCAAAATCAACTTCTTGCTTTCATTAAAACTTGTGCCATCTACTTGGGTGAATGTTCCCATTTCGAAATCAAGCGCTGAACCTTCTGATATGTCGTGACAATAGACTCATAGAAAAAGTAGTAAGTTAAATCCTAGTTAAGTGGAAATGTATTGTGGCTTGCCAGCTCAGTAGCTCACCTTCACGCATCCAGCTTCCTTTATAGCCCGAATCAGGGGCTTCTGCTCGAGCACATACTTCGTGGCTACCGCACAGATGACAACGTCCACCTGACGCACCACCTCGAGCAGGCTCGAGTAATCTTCCAGTGACCCCTAGGCCACATGACAACGAAACGAAGCCCCTTAGGCTTTAGCTAATTGAACCACGCTCTAGTGGAGCTGGAGATTAGGGGTGCCGCGCATGGCGCATTTACCTGGAGCAGAGTGGCGCCGGCGGCTACGAGCGGCTCGAGCAAGGGGGAGGAGTCTGGGCGCGCGAAGTGGTGGGGCCGGACGAGCGCGAAGGTGGGGTGGCCCGCGACGAGGCTGGCCCGAGCGATGCTTCCACCGAGACGGCCGGTGGCGCCGACCACCAGGACCCGGCTCCTCGTCCTCGCCGCCTCCCTCGACATCGCCGTCGCCGCCCGCTCCGTTCGATGAGATCCCACGGCGCGATTGGCAACGCCTGGCAAGGCTGCGGCCCCTTGAGCTTTGACCGAGTGACGTGGTTATCTCACGATCAAATACAATCACGAACCGTTGGTTCAACACGTTCTCGGTTCTCTCTGATCGGGGCTTGGAGCGAACTTTAGGAGGGTGTGTTGTTGGCGACTGAATGCTTAGCCAGGGTATTGATTATTGACACACCATTTAATCAAGCCTTTTTTTTAAAAAAAAAAGTTGTATTCCCATGTAAATTTTTTCATGTGATTTTTTTAAACGAGGTTTCATGTAAAATTCGTTTCTCTCAAATGAATTGATCAATCACTTGTCAGTCGTTCGAGAACCCAAACTCCTCAATACCGTTCCATGGGAATCACCATAAGAATTACTGTCGCTACAAGACATGCTACACTGGCACACGGCCACCAAATTGTATTGTTTGACTAGTGTATGTACGCTAAGCCCCTGACGCCTGATCGATCAGAGTCAGACGGTCTGGAGGCTGGGCTCAGCGGGCTTGGCGCGGGCGTCGAGTGCCGCGAGCCACTCGAGCAGCGCCCGGTTGGCCTGCTCCGGCGCCTCGTCGTGCGGGCAGTGGCCGGCCTGCAGGTGCACGACGGCGGTGTCGGCGTAGAACTCCTGGATCCGCGCGGCCTTGGCCGGGCCGACCCACGGGTCCAGGTCCCCCCACAGCAGCAGCAGCGGGCACGACAGCTTCCCCAGCAGCCGGTCCAGCGTGTACCGGCTCTGGTTCGACATGAACCGCGACATCAGCCTGTAGTACACCTCGCCGGCGTTCGGGTCCGCCGCCGGCGCCGTGATCGAGCCCACCAGGTAGTCGTCCACGTTGCTCGAGTCTATGTACACCTGCAGGTTGTTTGCGTTGCAGCAACAAGACAAGACGTGCAAACGATGATCTCAGCTGATGAGCTTGGTATGCCATGGCATATTGGCATGGCAGCAGCCGACGCGATTAGAATTTAGACATCAGGTTGAGTGAACGTTACGCTTTTCAAGACTTTCTCGACCCTGGCGGGCTGCTTGGACTGCCAGAAGAGGAACCCCAGCACCACCCGCTGGAAGGCCTCCTTGAGCGGCTTCACGATGAACCTGGACAGCGGGCTGCCCTCCTCCTCGTCCTCGGCCGGCGCGGCGGCCGGCTTGTTGGGGTCGGCGAACTGGCCGGCGGAGTTGAGCAGCACGACGCCCCGGACCAGCTCCGGCACTTCGGTCGCCGTGAACAGCGTCGTGAAGCCTCCCAAGCTGATACGTATGAAGGTACATTCAGGCATGTACCTTATGAATTCCGAAGCTGAAATCCCATGTACTGTATCAGTTGATTGTTGCGTACCTGTTGCCTACGAGGACGGCTGGCTCCTTGACGATCTCCCGGAGGAAGTCGGAGACCTGCTCCATCCAGATGGTGGCCTCGTAGTCCACCAGCGCCTTCTCGCTCCAGCCGAACCCCAGCAGGTCTATGGCGTACACCTTGTACTTCTTGGACAGCTCAGGGATGTTGTACCTGAATCGATTTCACAGTCGTCACAGCACATCAGTATTATTCAGTACCAT
>DXKC01008595.1:0-11004 GCA_031170775.1 Cymbopogon citratus
GTTACTCCTACTCCTACTCCTAAGGATATGGCGTGATAGCCGGTTTTGTGTATTGATCGGATGATGATTCATTACAATGGCCAGGGCTTTATATTTATAGCATGGGCAAATAAGAGTTTTGATATGAATACAACTAAAACTAAGGAAATCTAGATAACTTGGACTCCAATCTTTCCCTTCATGTAGAGTCCGACGTGTCTTCTCTCTTTAGCCGATCTAAACGTGATCTCTTTCATAGCCTCTGAATTAGCTGATACACCGGCCGGATGGTCGATTCGGCTTCTTCCATCTTGGTCGAATTGGCCTTGATCCGTCCTGATCCCTAGTTCATGCGTAATATTCACCATGCCAAATTTTGGTGTCAACAGCATGAAGATTCTGAGGAGATGAAATCTACTCTCAAACGGTCTGAGAATCGAGCTGAGTCGGTAAGGCTCTTGCACTCACGTTGTGAGGACACTAATCAGAAGATTGCTTTGGCTCGCACTTTGAGGCGGGATTCTGATCGAGACATTTTTTAGGCTATCAAACTTTCTCAAGAGGTGCAGGGCCAATTGGACGAAGCTAATGTGAAGTGTCAGTCCTTGTGGGATACTCTTACCCATATCCTGTCCTTCATTGGCCAACCTGGAGATGAGAATCTTGAGTGGGTGATCCCTTCAAGGTTCTCTGCCTTCTTGAAGAGCACTCTTCGGCGGTGTGTCAGCAATATTCTTGGCCATGTTCAGCTCCTGGCTCCTGAGGCTCATTTGGAGGTGATAGTAGACCCCAATCCTTCTCCGGACTATTTGTCTATGGTTTCGGCTGTCGAGGCAGACATAGCACCTCTCGTAGATTAGGTTGTAGCCTCCATAGATGTTGGGGAAGATGTTGCTGATCCTGCTGCTTGAGCATTTTGTAATTTATCTAGAAATTCTTTCTGACTTAGCGCCTTCGTGCGCTCTTGTAATAACATTGTTTCTTTTGATGTGAGTTCTTTCTCGCTTGTGAAGCTTTCATGCTTCTAAAATTGCCCTTTTCTTTTAGGCTTTTGTCGGTATTCCAGATTTTGAATCTTTATTTCCGACTTGTTTGTGTCTATAAGAACCCGACTCATGGTCTTTAAGTTCCCGTCGGTATTCTAGGTCTTTAACTTTTTTAGTTTTATGACCTTTGTTTCTGACTAAAGCCGGGATTACTCGTCCAGCCTTTCCCGTGATCCTAAATCGATCACTTTTGATCATGATTTAGATCGGGAGATTAACCCTCTGACCGGAACCAGTCGCTCTTGGATTCATACCAGGCGATAGAGAAGTTGCAGAATTAGACTCATTGTTTCAATTTTTGGAGTCTAAGACCGACAAAAAATAAGTCCTCAACCTGGCCTATAGCCTTTTAGTTTTTGAGGTGTGTGCCATGTTCTTTTGCCCTCAACCTGACCTATGGCCTTTCTTTTTTTTGGGACGGCGAGTTGTATCAACATGAGTTCTTTTTTGTAGAATCAGAAAATCATCTTTATTGCTTTGTAAGGTTCTTTCTTACATGATCTCCCTTTTATCGATAGAATCTTTTGAGTAGGCTAATATGCCAAGTGTTCTTCAGATGGATGTCATCTTCTGTTGTCAATTCATATGTGACGGGTCCTGTTGCCCTTTTCACTTTGAAGGGTCCTTACCTTGGGCTTAGCAGCTTATGTCTCCCATCTTTGTTTTGTATGAGCTTGAGGACTGCATCTCCGGGCTTGAGTGCTCGTGACTGAGTACTTTTATCATAATGCCTTCTTAAGCCTTGTAGATATCTGGCATTCCACAAAACTGCACAATTTCTGACTTCTTCTAATGAATCAAGTTCTAACTTTCTTGTTTCTTCTGCTTCTCCTTCATTGTATTGCTCAATTTTTGGTGATCCCCATATTAAATCTGCTGGTAGTATTACTTCTGATCCATATACCAGAAAGAAAGGTGAGTACCCTGTTGCTCTGCTGATCTGAGTTCTTAATCCCCACACAACTTTAGGGAGTTCATCAATCCATTTTCCTCCATAATCTTTTAGATCTTCATATAGTCTTGGTTTTAATCCCTGTAGGATTAATCTGTTGGCTCTTTCGACTTGTCCATTTGCTTGAGGGTGCGCGACTGATGCAAAATCAATTTCCATCACGCAATCTCTCACCCACAATGTAAATTCTTTTGCCGTGAAAGGTGACCCTAGGTCTGTGATGATTCTGTTTGGTATGCCGAACCTTCTCATTATGCTTTGTATGAACTCGACTGCTTTTTCCGAGCTGTATTTGACTAAAGGTAGATATTCTATCCACTTGGTGAATTTGTCAATGGCCACGAAGATGTATCTGAAGCCTCCTTTTGTTTTTGTAAGTGGTCCAACTTGATCCAGTCCCCAACATGAGAATGGCCATGATGGAGGGATGCATATTAAATTGTGTGCTGGGACGTGTTGTTGTCTTCCGAACATCTGGCAATTCTTGCATTTTTTGACGAATTCTTCTGCGTCTTTTACTGTTGTTGGCCAGTAATATCCTGTCTGGAAGGCTTTCCTGACTAGTGTTCTTGATGCTGCATGATTTCCGCAACATCCACCATGAATTTCATCAATAATTTATATTCCTCTTTGTCTTTGAACGCATTTGAGTAGCACTCCTGATGATGCCGCTCTTCTGTATAGGTTGTTCCCCACTAGGACGTAATTATTGCTCTTTTGTATTAACTTCGTTCTTTCTGTCTTGTCTTCGGGAACAGTTTTGTTCTTTATATAATCTATGAAGGGTTGTATCCGATCCAATCTTCATAAACAACCATGACTTGTCTTTGTGGTTGGTCGATCTCCATAGATTGACTTTGTGTTTCTGGGATTCTTACTTCGTCTCCCTGCTTGATTGATGGTTTCTCTAGTTCTTCTACGAATACTTCTGGTGGGACTTTTGCTCTATCAGATCCGAGCTTGGCTAAGGTGTCAGCTGCCACATTTGCATCCCGTAGAACATGATGGATTTCCAGTCCTTGAAAGTTCTTTTCCAATTTTCTGACTTCTGCACAATATGCTTCCATGTTGTCCTTAGTACAGTCCCAATCTTTATTCACTTGATTGATGACGACTATCGAATCTCAATAATCTTTTGATAGATAGCGAGTGGGCTACTCTTAACCCATGGATTAATGCTTCATACTCTGCTTCGTTGTTTCTGGCTTTCCATAAGATTTGTAGAACATACTTGAATTGTTTTCCTTCTGGTGATATAAATAATATGCCAGCTCCTACTCCTCCCAACTTTAGTGATCCATCAAAGTACATTTTCCAGTGGTCAGTAATTGGAGCGGGTTCTTTTTGAGTTGTCTCGTCCATTCAGCTAAGAAGTCGTTGAGTGCTTGGGACTTGATTGCTGTCTTAGATTGAAATTGTATTTCAAATGTCCCGAGTTCTACTGCCCATTTTGATATTCTTCCTGTTGCATCTCTGTTGTTGATGACATCTGCTAGTGGGAAATCTGTAACCACTATTATTTGATGCTCTTGGAAGTAGTGCCTCAACTTTCTTAATGTTATAAGTACGGCATATAACAGCTTCTGAATTTGTGGATATCTGATTTTTGATTCTGACAGTACTTCACTGATGTAGTACACCGGTCTTTGTACTTTGTAAACGTGCCTGGGTTCTTCCCTTTCTACCACGATCACAGTACTTACCACGTTCTTTGTGGCTGATATATAGAGTAACATCTTTTCTCTCTTATTTGGTGGTACCAATATTGGTGACTTCATCAGATACTGCTTCAATTTTTGAAAAGCTTCATCTGCTTCTTCTGTCCATTCAAATTTTCCTGTCTTTTTCAACAATTTGAAGAACGGGATTCCTTTTTCTCCAAGCCTTGATATGAATCTGTTTCATGCTGCCATACACCCTATTAATTTCTATATGTCTTTTACCTTCTTTGGTAATTGCATATTCACTATAGCTTGAATTTGCTTTATGCTGGCTTCGATTCCTCGATGACTGATTAGAAAACCGAGTAGTTGTCCTGCTGGGACTCCAAAAACACATTTGTTTGGATTGAGCTTCCATCTCCACCTTTTGAGGTTTGTGAATGTTTCTTTCAAATCATCTATCAATTGTCGGCTTCATTTGTCTTGACAACTATGTCATCCACATATGCTTCGGCATTTCTTCCTATTTGGTCTCCGAGAGTTGTTTGTATTGCTCTTTGATAAGTTGCTCCGGCGTTCTTGAGCCCAAAAGGCATAGATATGTAGCAATAAGCTCCAAAAGGTGTGACGAAAGATGTCTTGCTTTGGTCTTCTTCTCTGAGTGATATTTGATGATAACCGGAGTAATAATCCAGGAAAGATAATAGGGCTGCTCCTGCTGTTGAGTCTATGACTTGATCTATCCTTGGTGGAACATAAGGATCTTTGGTGCAATGTTTGTTGAGGTCTGAGTAATCGATGCACATACGATACTCAGTTGTATTCTTCTTTTTGATGAGTACTGGATTTGCCAACCAATCTGGGTTGATTATTTCTCTGATGAACCTGGCTGCTAACAACTTTGTTAGTTCTTTCTTTATCGCTGCTCTTCTGTCGGGTGCAAACCTTCGTAACTTTTGCTTGATAGGTTTCGATCCTTTGTTGACATCAATAATATGCTCAACCAAATCCCTTAGGACTCCTGGCATGTCTGCTGGCTTCCAAGCAAATATTATCTTTGTTGTCCCTCAAAAATTCGGTGAGCGCGAGTTCCTATTTGGGATTGAGTTCTGCACTTATAGTTGCTGTCTTTTCTAGGTCTCCAGTTCCCAGGTCTATTTTCTTTGTCTTGACGTCAATTGGTGCTAAAAAACTTTTGACCGACTTCTTTGTTGGAATTTCTGTTTCTCTTGGGTCCATCTCTGTCGCAATCATAGCGATTTCTCTTCTTCCTTGAACTCTTTCAGCTATTTGAACTGCTTGCACGTCGCATTCAAATGCTTTCTTCAAGTCGCCTTGTAATGATAGAACTCCTTTTGTAGTTGGCATCTTCAATAGTAAGTATGGATAATGTGGGACTGCCATGTACTTTGTTAATGCTGGCCTTCCTAAGATTGCATGATAGCATGACTCAAGATCTGCTACTTCGAACTTGATGAACTCTGTTCTGTACTTTTCTTTGGTTCCAAATGTGACTGGTAGGGTGATTTGCCCTAGTGGAATTGCTGCTGATCCAGGAACTATCCCATAGAATGGTGTGCTTGTTGGAGTTATCATCCCTTCATAATCTAGGTTCATTTTCTTGAGAGTTGTTGTGAAGATAATGTCCAATCCTGCTCCCCCATCAATCAATACTTTTGGCACTATGACTCCTGCAATTGTTGGTGCTAGCACTAACGGATAACATCCTGCATTGGCTGTGCTTGTCCACTAATCTTCTCTACTGAAATTTATTGGGTATTCTGACCAATTCAAATATCTGGGGACTGCGGGTTCTGCTGCCATTATGGTTCTTCGAGCTAATTTTTCTTGTTGCTTGCCCCTTGTCCCCGAAATTCCTGAAATTATCACGCATAGTTGTTTCTGTGCTTCCTAGAAATCACCTTCCATCTTCTTTTCTTCGTTTGCTGGTTGCTCTTGGTTCCTCTCTGATTTGTTGTATTGGTTCCCTGGCCTTCTGTAGCGGCTATTGAAGTCGGTACAGTTTTTTAGCTTATGGTTCACGCCTTGGTGAATAAAGCACTTGCTTCTTCAAACTCTGAGAATTGCTTTTCTTTGATCCTTATTCTTTCTTGCTTAGAGAGGTTGTTGTTGAATCACTTGTTCGCTACTGCAACCGTGTTGTCTTGCCTGGCCTTTTATCATAGTTTTTGTCGTCATTTCTTCCTCTTCTGTTCTGATAATCTTTGTTGTCCGGGAATCTTCTTCGAGTCTTTTCTTCGGACGAGATAAGCTTTTTGACTGCTCTCTTGAACTCTTCATTTGTCTTTGCATTTTCATAATTGAAGTCTTTGTACTGCCATCTTGCTGCTATTCCGTCTGCAAATTTTTCTATAACTTCTCTGTTTGTAATATCATGGACTTGGGCTCTAACTTCCCCGAATCTTATATAGTACTCTCTTAATGTTTCTTCTTGCTTTTGAGTAACTGCTCCCAACTCTGCTGCTGTCATTGGATGTATAATGATGCCTGCAAAGTGATTGCAGAATTCTCTTTGTAGGTCGGTCCAACTTCTGATAGGTCCTTTCGGTAGCTTATCAAACCATTGTAATGGTATTGCTTCTAAAGCCATTGGAAAGAATAGTGCTTTGAGATCATTATCGCCTCCAACGAGTTCTATAGACTGCGAATAGACTCTTAGCCATTGCTTTGGTTCCATTTTTCCATCGTATTTTGAATGATTTGCCGGCTTGAATTTGTGCGGTAATCTGAGACTTTGTAATCTTCCTGCAAAACATGGAAATCTGTCGTAGCTATCTCTTCTTCTTGAGTCTGGTGATGGAGACCTTCTAAAATAGGATTGTGTTTCTTTGGGATGAGATTTATACTCTGATTCCCCAAAACCTTCTCTATTGAATGGTCTGTCATGTTCTTGTCTTCTGATTGGGGGCGGGTGTGGTAGGGTTCTTCCTGATCTTGGTACTTGCGAGCTATAAGGTCTGGTTCTTTCCCTTATATTGCTACTCTGCATGGGTCCCAATCTCTGAAAAATCGATCTTCTGAGTGGGTTTCCTGCTGGTTGTCCAGTATTCCGCATTGAAATTAAGACTGCACGATCGAGTTCTTGAATTCTTTTCATCTCTTCTTCCTGCGCTTTCTTTAATTCATCGAGTTGTTTTGCAATTTTGTCAATCTTGTCCTGCGTGTTGACTGCCACACCCTCCTTTTCTGCTTTCTTCTTTTTATAGGCATGTAATTCTTTTCTATACTTGGTCCATGCTTGCTTCTTTTCTTTTGCTTTGTTCTTACGGCTTACTTTTCGCCGGTTTCTTCTTATTCTTGCTTGTTTTTGTTCCTTCCCCTCATCATCCTCTGTTTTTTCTTCTGGTGAAATCTCAGCTTCTGACTCATCTGAGGTTCGCACTTCTGGCGCTTTTGGGGGTTCTTCATCTTCAACAACTTCTGCCATATAAACGGTTCTTTTTTGCAACTTTCTTCTAATCAACTCGAGTTCCTCTTCTTCTAATTCTTCGGAAGAAAAATCTATGTCTTTTCCTTCTTGAAAGGGTAATTCTTCGATTCGTGTCAAAGTTGGCTCGAGATAAGGCTTCTCGAAGCTCCTTCTGGTTGATTCCCATGTATAGTTCTTTACGATCTCTTCCGCTTTTCCTCTTTGGTCTTGATGGTTATGGACTAGAGTAATTGGCTTCTTGAGATCTGACTGGCTTCGTTTTTTATGGATGGGACAATCAGAGCTTCCTGTGTATTCTTGCACGATTGATGTTGTATTCCGTAATCCATACAGATAAGATCTTGCAATTTTGACTAGAGTCTTCCTTTTCGAGATGTGTTCCTTCTTCTCCTCTGAGTCAGATTCGGAGTCCGAGATGTATTCTGCTCCTCTTCTGAATCAGATTCTGACTTTCTCTTTTTTCTTCTCTTTAGTCGAGGTTGGAAATTTTTTGAAATTTTCGGCGAGTTGCAGCTCTTCTTGCACGCTGATGTTGACGTCTCCGAGTTCTTGCTTGCTACTTAAGCGGCTTTGGAGCTAGCCTTCTTCATTGGCTTCACAGATCCAGGACCCGAAGATGAAGGTTGTTCCTTTACTAAAACTCATCTTGAAGGAGTGGTCCGCCGAACTCTCGGTGTACAATCCAACGAAAGCCCCTACCTGGCGCGCCAGCTGTTGACGAAATATGGTCGATAGCCCACCACCGGGGTACCCGGGAGGGTGTTTTTGTTCGGAGAGGCATGACAGATTGCGGAACTCGACAGTTACGGCAACAAAGCTAGACGGGACAGACGATTTTATATTGGTTCGGGCCCCTGACTGTAGTCGAGTAATAGCCTTTACGTCCAGACAGTCGGCGTATAGCCTGTTGCGTTGTATTGATGAGTTGTGACTGGTGTTGCTAGATGCGACTTGTGCGTCGTATGTCTTGTGTGTTCTCGTGTTTTTTACAGGGGGTGCCCGCAGCGCCCTCTTATAGTCCGGAGGCGTGCTGCGAGTTCTTTCTAGGTCCTAGTCGGATTCTAACAATGAGTCCTAAACTAGTCGCTTTAGTACTCCTTCGTGTAGTAATCCTCCTAGAACTCGTAGTCCGCTCTCCTTGCTATCCATCGGTCTCTGGTCGGTCTTGCGGGGTGGTGGGGCCATTGGCCGGGCCCATCACCCTTCTGTCTTACTTGTGGGGCACCCGTGGTGTCCCCGTCAACAGGCACGTGAAGAATACTACCTCTGCGAGAAAGGTCGGGAGACAATTGATCACATTCTGTCCAAGTGCCCTTTCACCAGCGGAAATTTGGTTCTACATCTATGGGCATTAAGCAAGCAATGTCCACCACATGCAACTTCTTTGATTCACTGGTGGAGACGGCTTCGCGGATTATTCATCGGTGACCAACGTGTTGGGCTTGACTCGCTATTTGCGTTGGTCTCTTGGGAAATCTGGAAGGAGCACAATACAAAATGCTTTAGGGACTGCTCGTCCCCAGCGAATGACCTCCTATGGATAATCCAAGCGGAAGCCGACCGTTGGATTAAAGTTGGAGCGAAAGGACTTTGAGCATTGACTCAGCCTTGATTCTTTCTCTCCCATTTGTTGTTGTCTTTTTATTTATGTGGTCCCACATTGAGCTTGCTGCCCATCACTGGCGTTTTTGTATATACTTTATTTCTTCTTAATGCAAAGATACCCACTCTCATGCGTATTTAAGAAAAAACTATTTGAATAGAAGAGTTTAGAGAGATAGGCTAAGCTGTAGGGGCTCAACGCCTCAGTCAAACCTTGCTCGTTCAAATAAAAATATCTCTGCTATCTAAACTCCGATCCCAAGGTTACGGACTTATAGACTCCAACTTCACAAGATTAGAAGAGTTTAGAGGTCCTCAATAATGCTATAAGAAAATCAGCGCTTGCAATATCCTCAATAATGCTATAAGAAAATTATAGATGGATCTACAAATATTTATGAAATCAAATAGGTTTGCTATGAAAGTTCGAATTAATGAAGAATCTAATAATACTTATTTAATATCGCAGGTGTTATTACTTTATTATATAAATTTGATGAAGTTTGAGATGCTCTGAAAAAAAGAACTCTAAAAAAAAAAGAGAATAACTTATAATTAGAAATGGAGGAGTAATAAAGCCTTTAGGTCCACCACATCCATCGCAACCATGAGCACTAAGTTTTCCCCCATCATTGAAAATCATGGCACTAGTGAGCAGAAGGGGAAAAAAAAATAGCCAAGCCAGATAAAGTCAAACCAAATTGCACAATGGCATTTGAAGACACTATATATAGTTGCCTTTCTAAATACAGAACCATTGAGCCGCAAATGAAACGCCAACAAAGCTATGCCCTTGAGCTCAATCTAGATTTCCTGGTATACTGTAGCTGATAAGCAGACTAATGTTGATTTATTGTGAGAGAAATGTTGTACGATGGCTGATAAGTCGGAGTAAATGTTTTGGTTGGTGCAAATGCAGCGCCTTCCTTGAAGATGCATGCTGCAATTACAAAATGAGAACACATTTGTTTAGATGAGACCAGCTAGATGCAAGCTGTGAGCTCATACCAGCAAGATCACCTGCTACCCAAAGCCCCAGAGGGAACAAACAGTGTAGGAACCTGATATAAAACAGAACGCACCGACAGCTGCTGCAGAATCACTCCAGTTGAATTTCTCGTCTTCGTTGTTTATTGTAATGACTGACATGGAGGCTCAGATCAGATCTCGATGACCACATTGCAGAAAGCCAATCACGCCTCATGGTCATGGGTTAAAATACACTGTCACGCCGATAATATAATAGCTCTAGTTAACGTGGTATGCACTTGTCATATTGGTTTTAGCCTTTATGCCATTCTCCATTCTCTAGTCTCCACACAACATCACCAATCTAGCTGCTAGCCAAAGTGAGCAAGCCGGCATGCATGGAGCTCGCGGTGGCGGCCCTGAGCAGCCTCCTGCACAAGCTTGCCACACTCCTCACCGACGAGCACAAGCTGCAGAAGGGGGTGAGGGGGGAGATCAGGTTCCTCCAAGCTGAAATGGACAGCATGCAGGCTGCCCTCAACAGGATGTCCCAGCTGCCGCCTCAACAGATGGATGATCTTCACAATATTTGGGTGAGGGACTTGAACGAGCTGTCCTATGACATTGAGGACAGTGTTGACTCTTTCATGATCCAAGTCAATGACCCTGGTTCTGCCAAGCCAAAGAGCTTCAGAAGGTTCTTTGACAGGACCATCGGCCTGTTGACAAAAGCCAAGGCTCAGCGTCATATCGCCGATGACATCCAAGACATCAAGAGCCACATCCAAGAAGTTGCTGGTAGGCGAGAAAGGTACAGATTTCCATAAGTTGCAGTGCAGCCTGAGAATACAGAAATGGACCCTCGGTTGCCTGCTCTCTACGAAGATGTGAAGAACCTAGTTGGTATTGAAGGCCCTGCAGACAAGCTCACTGCTTTGCTAATGCGTCGGGAGGGTGCAGAAAAACATCAGCTAATGGTTGTCTCAATTGTCGGAGTCGGAGGCCTTGGGAAAACAACGCTTGCAAATTCGGTGTATCACAGAATCAGAGGAGAGTTTCAGTCTCAAGCTTTAGTTTCAGTCTCCCTTAAGCCAGATAAAAAGAAGATTTTCAGCAGCATACTGCGGCAGGTTAGTGGACACCAGTACCCCAATGCTGAAGCATGGAGCCATACAGAGCTTATAGATACAATCAGACAAACACTTGAGAAAAAGAGGTATGTAGTAATGATTATCATTTTTTATTGACTGAATTTTTTTTCAATTTTTAATTGTTAACTAGTCGCAAATCTGTGTACTTGAACAGAGTTCCTCAATCATAATCGTTATCCATTCTTTCATTGCC